>JAKOGI010000115.1:635000-780000 GCA_029747015.1 Carnegiea gigantea
TTTTAAGTAAATAATTTTAAATATAAATAAATGTATGGTCATCTATAGTAATATATATTTCATATCGAAACTCAAATATAATTTACATCGTTATATTATGTTTTTATGTTTATGTAAATATTGTGTTCATAAGATATTTATAAATTTTGTATATTGATAGTATCATTAAAAAAATATATATATTTCTGTAACTAAAATAAGTGAGTGTTATAGAAAATTTATGAGATATAAGAAGATGTATGAAGATGTAAGGAGATGTAAAGAGATGTAAGAAGATGTAAGGAGATGTAAGGAGCTGTAAGGAAATATAAGAAGTTGTAAAGAGATGTAAACTCTTAACTAAATCCTAAAAAATGCGAAATAGAACAGAACTATACATACATACATACATACTATATATATATATATATATATATATATATAATATATATATATATATATATATATATATAATATATATATGAATAAACTGTGAAAAGTTTAAAAGACAGGAACAAACGCAGGGCTCGAGAAGGAAGGAGAATGTGCATGTGTATGAAGCAGCAGCACCGAACAAGAGGAGGCCGGCACCAGTACAGTACAGTTTTTGGGAATCGTTTCCATTCTTTTTCTCAGCTTTTTTTAAAATTTTCATATAATATATATATATATATATATTATATATATATATATATATATATATATATATATATATATATATATATATCTTACTACGAGACACTTTTAAATATCTTATCTTATCATAAATTAACATATTTTATGATTTAAAATCACAAATTTTTCAATGATTATACTTCATGATGATTTGTTAACCTCAAATATTCGTCGACTACGCCGACAAAGTATTAAATGATATCCTAATTGTATTAACTCCATCCGCGAGTACATATAATACTCGTATTTTTAAAATGTGATAAATTATAGATAAAAAGATAATTTTATATAATTTAGAAGTTACAATATACTTTCATGATTCGATCCTACCATTTTTTCAATTTAAAAATATAATAGTATGATTTTTTAGTCAAAACAATACACTTATGAAGTGTCTTGCAGCAAGACACTTATTATTTTGCTCTCTATATATATATATATATATGTGTGTGTGTGTGTGTGTGTATATATTAGCGTTTGTTTGTTATATCGATAGATGTTCTAAAGCATGATATTTACGTTGTAAATGTTTAGTTATTATCCTTGTTTACCTTGAATTACATTATGAGGTCAATGGCTCAGTGCCACTCACCAAAGTGCCAAGTAGACTCAAGCAAACTAAACTTCATTTCCATCTTAGACTATGTCTTGATCCGAAACAAAATTAGGGTTTAGTTTCCTATTCAAACATAAAATATCTATTTGTATTGAAAAAATAAGCTCAAATGATTTCTATCAAAGGTTGGTACGTTGTAATTAATAGACAAGTAGAAGACTATGGACTTTTTTCACCGGATGAGTAATCAATAATTAGGGGTTTATCTCACAAGAAGTTTAGTATTGTAACAATATTATCCTCGAGTTAGTTTTATTTGAACTAGTTAACAAGTAGTGATCAAACACGCAATTTAAATTTAGCGGTGCCTATGACATAATTGTAGAAATGTTCTTTTTGAGAATAATTCTATCTGTGTTTAAATATTTAAGAGAATATTCAACTTACTAAGAGAAATCCCACTATTGTACCGCCATGTAAATCAACTAAAATTTTGAGATAGAGAGAGGACTTGTTTTTCACTTCTAAAATTGTGTCTTTTAAATACAATCGTGTAGATAAATACAATATAAAACGAAAAATATACAACATTACAGCAAAATATGAGTGCGAAAATAAAAGTAATACTATTAGATGTTGTACTATTTGTAATATCCAGAATAGTAATATGAAAGATCCATTAATTAGTCTAATGTTTGATAGGGCTCATCAATTTACTACAGTAACTTTTACATCAGTAGTGTGGTAAATAGGTTATTTAGATCAAAGATTGACAACTGATGTTGACCATTACTGATTTGGTCAGGGGCGAATAAAAGTTCAACGCATGAGTGTCCCTGGAAAATTTATTATTTTTTTTTTCTTAAAACTTTTAAAAGGGATGTCGATATTCAAACATTAGAAGGTTTGATAATAGTAGATCAATATGATGATTTTTATATCATTTGATTGGTTGATTTAAGCTAAATAAAAAGAAAAAGAAATTGAGAGTATAGGTCTTTATTGATGATTTTCTTTTTAATTTTAAATTAAATTAAATGGGAAGACCCTGTTTACGGTATCAATTATGATCGGCCTTGAAGAAATATTGGAGATTACGATACTGGCACTCGTGAGGGGGGTTGGAAGGAAGCATTGGACTGGTGAGTGACACGTGGCAGCTGCGTGTCCGTCGGATGAAGGCATGCAAATAGTGCTCGGATATTGTTGAGATGAGGACATCCACAGTGACTCCTATGGAGAGGGATTAATTTGCATTTGCAGCCCCCCCCCCCCTTCTCAAGCAAGCAAACAAACAAGGCACTCAATAATAACAAGCGTCAGTTAAAAAGAAAAATTAAAAAGGCTAATCAAATTTCAAATGAAAGTAAACAACTACTGCTACTGCAATAACAACCTGATCTGGGTCTGGGTAAGTGGAGAGAGAGAGAGTATTATCAAATACTAGTTTTGAGAGAAGGGGGAGAGAGAGAGAGAGAGAGAGAGAAAAGATAAAAGAGAAAGAAAGAATTAAAGAGAAGGGCGAGAATTGCAGGGAGGGTTTGTTGGGAAGGTATCTATCTAGCTACATCTAATCCATGGCGGCGTTGCAGCCTGTTTCAGACCCTTTTTAATTTCTGCTCAGACCTTGTTCCCTTTCTTCACCCCCCACCTTTTCAAAACCTTGTGTACGTAATCTCTCTCTCTCTCTCTCTCTCTTCCCAAAAAAGTTTTATTAGGGTAATAGAATTGAAGGAGAGAAGACTAACCAGGCCCCTACACCTTCTTCCTTATTCATCAAGAGCAGAGTTAATTCATTTCAACCCTTAATTATAATATCGGAATATAGTCCAGTCCGTATATATATTTATGACTACTACTTCTACTTGTGCGTTTGTGTCCCCCAAAGAGGGAGTAAGCTAAGCTAAGCTAAGCTAAGCTAAGCATAAGCTAGAAAGAGCGAGCGAGCTTGGGAATTTTGGGGGAGGGAATTTTAGAGGGGGCATGGGGTGTTTGTTGCTAACTTTGAGATTTGGGTCATTATCATCTGAAGGCGTGGAATGATGGAAGGGTTTATCTCTTTAGGCAGCAGTGGAACCCAAACCCAATACCATCATCATCATCAGATTAATCACAATACCCAAGAACAACAACAACAACAACAACAACCAGCCAGTAAAGCGATAGGGCAAGGTGGTGGCAGTAGTGGTGGTGGGAATTACCAGGTGGGTAATGATCATCATATGATGATGATGATGACAGGTGGGATGAGTAGTAGTAGTGGATCAATTAGTTGCGAGGATTGCGGGAACCAAGCCAAGAAGGATTGCGCCCACATGAGGTGTAGAACTTGCTGTAGGAGCCGGGGCTTCAATTGTCCAACACATGTCAAGAGCACTTGGGTCCCCGCCTCCGTCCGCCGTGAGCGCCACCTCAAGCTCCTCCAGCTCCACCAGCAACAGCCGCCTCACGGGAAGGGATCGGGATCCGATCAGCAGGAGGTGGATCTCCCTCGAAGAAGAAGGAGAAGAGGGGCTTCATCTTCATCTTCTTTGGTTTGTACACAATTGCCCATAACTTCTACTTCAGGTATGCAAAACCACTAAAACCCTTCATTATCTTACCCCCCAAAAAAAAGGGAATCTACTGTTTCTTCATCTACATATACTATACTAAGCTAAATGATCTTTCATATGGTATATCTTTTTGCCTACATTTTTTTTAAAAAAAAAAATTCATACCCTTGTTGAATTCAATCCTATTTACTCTCTAGCTAGCTCTGCCCTCCTTCACAATCAATCAATCAATCAATCAAATACTTATATTCCTTCTATTACTTGTTTTGTGGAGGTTTGCTTTTTACCGGTTACTGTTGTTTGGTATGCCTGACCATGCTTGGACTGGACTTTGACAAGAAAGGGTGGAGAGAAAGACGGAGATTGAGAATGAGAGCCTTTGTCTTTTGCCCATTCTACCTCCTCTTTGTCTGTGTTTTCTATCCATATTTGTGTTGACATTTGTCTGCCTGGTTACAAATATAAGAAACCTTTTTCTTTCTTTAGTTTTCTGCCATAGCTGACCCCTGACAGTCAGTAGCAGTACATATCATTTAATCTTTCATAAACAATTGTATATATATATATATATATATATATATATATGTATTAACTAATAGTGATACATATATCAGGACATATGTACGTATTTTTAATTACCGTAACCTAGTCATGAGTAAGGAATGATTTATATATTTTGCGATGCATAGATACCAAATCAGAATATAATATGTGCCATATATCGATATATAACAGTAGATTGGGATTGCAGGCGGAATGGAGGTGGGGATGAATAGTTACTTACCAGCAGAAGTGAGCTCACCAGCAGTGTTCAGATGCGTGAGGGTGAGTTCCATCGACGAGAACAAAGAGGAGTACGCATACCAGACGGCTGTGAGCATAGGAGGCCACGTCTTCAAAGGGATTCTTTACGATCAAGGCCCTGATCACCACCCCCAAGGCGGCGGCGGGGGTGGTGGTGGTGGTGCCACCAGCGCCTACTTGTATGCCGCCGCCACCGGAGATCATACGTCCTCCGCTGGCGGCGACAATAACCCCCCACCAGTTAACAACTTTGTCGGAGGGGGGATGACCTCAGGAATGGCAGCTGCTTCTTCGTCTGCTGGCGGGGTCGGGTACATAGATCCGTCTATGTACCCGGTTCCCCTGAGCTCTTATATGCCTCACCCTGGTACGCATTTCTTCCCCAACCCACCAAGACCCTAGCTGGCTTCATCACCATCAATAATCATCCCTTGCTACGTCAATATTGATCGATCAATCTTTGAAAACTTGATCATCGATCACTGATATTTATTTTCTAAGCATTCTATATCATCTATTGTTCTTTCACTCTTTCTCCCTCAGTACGGACTACTACCCTTCTAGCTAGTATGCTCTTCTCTTTCGCCCAAGTTGTTGAATTATTGTAGGAAAGCCTGATGAGCGCATGCGATTGGATCCGTAAATATATATAGAGAGAGAGAGAGAGAGAGAGAGAGAGAGATAGAAGAGATTGTTGTTGTTTTGTTGATGTGTTTTGGTTTGTCTCGTTTCAGAATTTGTGCAAGCTAAGAGCTACCCATATTTATTGCTCTCTTTGTTGTTATTAATAATACTCAATTCCATCATCTTCAACATATGTATGTATCTAAGCATTGTTTGTGTCGATTATACTCTGATTCTAGCTAGGTCTTGTGACTGATGCATTAAAAGTCGTCCTCTCTACTTGTCTGCAACGCTAGCTAGGTCGGTAGGAGAGGGTTTTTGACCTTTGCTTCATAATATAGTTTCTAGTTTCTAGTTTCTAACTCCCCCCCTAATTCCCAGTTTTTTTTTTCAAATTTGTTCTGCTCATTTTACTATATTATGTTATCATATAATGTACTCACAAAGTAACTATGCATGGAGACTTTTCAAAAGCTGGAATGATCCGAAATAGAATCCTAATTCTTCCCTAGATAAGACTCAAACTACTATGGATGTCTTTGATGAAATGCCAAAAAAACACATAGATCGAAAACACCAGTATGAGCATTATTGTTATTTGGGAAATGATCCAAATTAAACTCTATGAGTAGACTCTTACGCTCTGTTCTTTTCAACTCATTTTCTAATTAACTGTTTTATTCTTTTTATACTCTGTGTAGCACGTGTATCAGTAATATGAAAAAAAGTACTAATCCAACTTGATGTATGTTAGTATGTACCACATTTTTCATAAGGCTAAGGGTGTGATTTTAATGTTTTATTTTATCCTTGCTTCATATGCAATGGAAAGTGATGAGATGGTTGCTTGCTTCATATTAGCATCCTTTTTTTGGTTTTTTTTTTTGGGGGGGGGGGGGGGAAGGGGAGGTGTTGCTCATATGTTGGGCTGGCTAGCGTTGGAGAATGGGCGTTGCCTTTTGCCCCAGCTTAGCCGTAAGTTTGCCGGTTTGGAAATGGGGGTTTTCTTGTTGGGTTGGAGAAAACACACTGACAGCCAGCTGCGACAGCTTTTCTATTTCCTGCAAGTGAATGCAATGCACTGTCCTCCATGCTCCTTATAATTTACTTATTCACATTTCTGCATGCCACCCTTTTCTATCCTACATCAGCGCATATATATATATATATATATATATATATATATATATATATATATATATATATATATATATATATATATATATATGTTCATTTACCATATGCTCCTGCGTAGCTAGAATATGTAATCTGACATATTTTTAGGCAAGGAAATATATATATTTATATATATATTGCATATTTGCACATAGTAAAATGGTATAGCTGGCAGTCTATTTGATTCGGAGTATGGGAGTATGCTGACCATACTTGGCTAATGAATTTGCATTTATGAGTCAAGGTGTAAGGTCTGGTATTCAGCAAATTATTATCTATATCCATATTTTAGTGCTTCTGCATCTACTTTATATTTTTTTGGGGAATGTATTTATCATATATTATATTTTTTAATATACAATTACTTATGTGTCACAAAAGAGTATATACTCTCGAGTATAGGATGTAGACTTCGCTTTTATCCACGTGGAAGGTAGTTGTATCCTTCTCTCCTTTTTTTTTTTTTTTTTTGGGGTTTCAAATCATTGATAGACTTGCCAAACATTGTCTACGGTTCCTTAGCTCATAAAAACAAGAGTCTAGTGCCGAGAACATGAGATGTAGACAAGACAATCGATGATAGACGTTAAGAAATCAGAGGAAGGTACTTGGTTTATGAAAGAAGAGTTCAGCATTGATAACGCTAGATACAAATTATACGATTAACCACAAAACACTAATGTAATCATTGACAGTGAGTTTGAACAGTGCAACCAAACTACTCCTATTTAGGTGACCACCTCATGTTAATTGTTTACCAATGCTTATGCATGCTATTCAGTCGAAGTATTCTGAAAGGTACTGCATGGCAAAGAACTTAACCAGCACACATATATGCTAAACTACATTTGACGCCCTAATTTTTTGCACCATTGATTGTTTTTGTCTGTGGTTTTGTTACCCCGCTAAATGGAAACCAAATACACAATCTTACATTGTTCACAGTGACCTATTCTATCCTAACTGATAGGATGTAAGACATATTTTAGGACCATCAACTATCAATTTAAATTTGAAGGTTGATGATTGGTTGTTGTATGCAAAATTCAAGTTTCATGTGAATTTAAAGATGAGAGTTAACAATTATTGAAAACCTTTCCCTTTCTCACAAGACATCTGGGCTTGTTTTCAATTAATCAATTGCTTCTGATCATCCCATCTTTTCAGAGGCATTCAAGTCTGGCTTCTTCTCTTCAGCTTGATGGTACATAAAACTCTCTGCAGATATCAATTCGTGATATCATATCTATTTATTACTCCGTGCATTTATTTATATATTTACTTAGAAGGGAAGGAGAAATAATGAAGAATCATCGTTAATTTGGTGAAGCAGCCTATACTTTTGCATCTTTTTACATTCATATTCCCTTTTTCTGGTTAATAATGTAGTACACACCTCTGTATTGATTAATTATGCATCAATACTCAATACTAGCTTGTTCAGCTTTGGGTACATTTTGAAATCGAACCAAAATTCAATCAAAGCATGTTGTATCTCCCAAGCTATGGCATCTAATCAAAGAGATTATGTTTTTAGTCAAGGATTCTTGAGTTAAATGCCCTATATATGCTGAAATTAAAGTAAACAACCACCATTTTTATCTAGGTATATGAGTATTTCTGAGATTAGTAATATCATTCTTTGTACAAATAGGATTTAAATCCAGCTAAACCCTTATCACGGATGTGACTAAGACTACCTCTTAAGCACTCCTAAATCGTAATTAATAAAGAAGGGTTGGCTTATTCATACAGTACAAGTGTCATAAACATAGCTAGTAATCTCAAGAAATGTTAGGTGTAATGTCTTTTTGTGGAGTATTATGGCATGGGTAGTACTTAATTATGTGTTATAGTCACATCACCTGTTTTTACAGAGTTTATTAATTCTCAAAAAAAAAAAAAAAAAGTCTCGACTAGTGCTAACATGGAATGAAAGGTGCAATCCGAGCAAGTGAACTAAATAAATAGCTGGACCTTATTCCAACTAAAATATGCACTGTCTAATTAAGCATATGAGAGATTATGTCCGATACCCTAATTAAAAGGAAACAAGTGAATAAAAAGACTTTGCTAATTGCTATCCTTGATAATTTTCCTAGGGGTTCATTCATTTACATACTTTTCAAAGACCTGCTCTTTGTTTCCCCATTTGGTTCTTATCCTCCCCCAACATTCCCCATTCCTATAAACCATCTAAAACAAGTCAATGGAAGGAACTTATGAAGTACACAGATCATGCATGCCAGGGATTTCATGGGGGGAGGGCCGTAAACCATTAGCATCTATATTTTTACTCGAATATTTTTCTTTTTTTTCGGTGTATAATTTAGTAGACTCAAAAGTAAGTCAATATAAGTGAAATTTGAATATGATTCTTTTAGAAGTAACACTTGTAACAACTTTACCAACTATTTTAGATATATGACATCCACATTCAGATATTTCTCCATAACTCACATAGCTTATTATCTATGCATAGGGTCTCTACATCACACCACTTGCTATTGTTTTGAATGTAAATGTACCATTCTCCGTCTTTTAATTTTATCTCACTACTTTACTGAACAAATATTCTCATCTAAGATATGTAACCTTGAAAAGATCAATAATAGTGTAATCGATCCTACTTTAAAAGACAACCATATCTTTGTTCTGTTTGTTGATAAGCATCCTATGATATTCTCGTTCCTTCTTTGCCACAATTAATTGATGTGTTACGACATATGCAAGATTGTAACACACCTCCATGAAATATAAATATAATGCACACACACATACAGTGTGCGAAAAACAACACGAATACTAGGACACACACAATTTGAAATCAAGTCTCACCTATGGTATTAATGCTACGCATATCGATGAATCATAAGTACAGGGAATTAAGCTATATAATATGCTATTTGCATGTAGTTATACGATTTTAACAAGTAAAGCTAGCAATCAAACTTGAAGCTAGGTTCAACAAGATCAAAGTCTAACTAGCAGTAAAGGCGAAGCCCATCTATATTCTTGTTTACATCATCCATCTGATACTTGATCTTACTTCTTAGAAAAGAATTATCATCAATTTTATCAGCATCAAACATGATAACATGCTTGAAGTTAAGTCAAAAAAGAAGTTGCATATGACAGAAAAGCTAGTGAAGAATGCGTTAGGGAAAGGCAAGAAAAATGTTCGAGTATACCTACATCTACAGGGTACCTACATTAATGAATGAGCGAAAAAGCATATAAATATGCATGTATGACTAGGCTAATCATAGGGTTATAGACGAAATAATCATGGTTGTGTAAATGCAAAAGCGAAGGAGATCATGTATATCTTTGTACTCCCAGAAATTATTTAACAACTACTAACTTTGTTAATTAATTATATAAAGAGAAAGACATACCTTGGGGCTCATGATCTGGTACGCTGGTGTTGATGCATGCTTTGGGATGAGAATTGCGAGTACTTGATCTTTGATTTGGTATCCCCAGAAATTTGTGCAGGAGCTCTTTAATCTCATATATAAGTATCTATTATACAGTGCACAAGATTAATAAGAAAAGAAATTTGGTGACTAAGAGAATTGAATTGGTTGGGAATTGAAGCTAGAATTATAAATGGAAGGAGATGATATGTGAAGAAGGTGCCTATAAGATCGAATTGAATGACTATTAAACTTGACTGGTATTATTAGCAGTCTATTAGCTAGCTAGAGTCTACCTATTTGGTTGTTTAAATTTGCAGTAGGCTTTTGTCAGTCAATTATTACCTAGTAAGTAGATCAGACAGACACACACAGAGAGAGAGAGAGAGAGAGAGAGAGGGTGACAGGCACTGGCTATAAAGGCCGTCTATGACAGGGGAACAATGGATTTGAAGCCCAACAATCACGGGATGTGAGAGAGAGAGAGAGAGCATGCACAGTAGCTTAGCTTGTTGGGGTTTTGAGGGGGTGGAGTAGCTAGGGTTTCTTTTGGGGAGATTATTAGGGCAACATTTGTATACAAGAATGAATATATATGTAGGTGGTTAGCTAAGGGTAGGGACGTGGGCATGCATGTGCATATTGGGGCATGCACTTTGGGGTCCTGAATTTGAAAGAAAAGGGGTCGCACCCTTCCAACGAGGGTGAGGCCCAACGTTCTGTAGTTTTCATTTTTAACAAAGATTTGAAAGGGGAAGGGGATAGCTAGAAAAAAGGGGGAGGGGGAATTCTAACAGTAATAGGTCCCCGCCCTAAAAAACATATACCAAAAGAAAAGTTGGATTAATTTTAATCTGAATAGATCTGATTCTGAGTATTTTTCTTGGGTATTGTGTGGTCATCTGTAGTTTGAATTCTACAAAATTAGATTTAATGTTGTCATTCTAGCTCTATTTGTTAATTGGTACTGTTTGTACTTCATAGTAAGGTCTGTTCTTTTCTGTTAGAAAAAAAGGCATTAAATTTTTCCAACTTCTTCCCATTTTGTCTAATCCTTTTTAAGCTTCAGTAAACTCTTTCTTTCAACTCTTCTAGTTTTCAAATAATTTTCTTAAATTCCTTCTAAGTTCCACCTCCGTCATACTTGCAACTCCTTCCTTGCAGCTTAAAATTAAAGGACATGTTCTAAACAAGGAAGATTCAGATTAACAGTATGTATAGGTTCATCTTACAAACTTAGTCTAATTTTGACTCAACTTAATCAATTATAATGTATGCACAGACATACATACACGCACGGTTATACTTATGCGCGTTATGTGTAGTAGCTCCATCTAGTGCAAATATGCCAATTAATAATCAACCAAATCAAGTAGCAATCTTTGTGTATTTTTAGATTGGATTTTATGCATCTATTTTAAGATAGAGGGAGATTAGAAGTAAGCAAAATTAAACCCAAATAGTTTTTACTATTATAGTATAACACTTGCCCTAATTAAACTATCACAATACCTACCAATGAGTCAATTTCTTAATTTAATTTGTTGACCCTTAGTTTGGTTCTTTTTGACAAATCAATTATAAATGTCTGTCTTAATTGATCTAATACTGATTAACCCGTGCTTAGCATAAAGCCACTCCTTTTGACTATACTTTGTTTCTTTAACTTACTCTGAAACTGCAAAAATTTACACATTTTCTAATAAAGATTCCTATAAAAGTCATTTCTCTACATTTCACACACAGAGAAGAATCTTTAATTTTGTATCTGCTTAATTTGAAATCAGTCTATTTTATTATGACACAGTTGAAAAACTTTAAAATAGAGTGACTATTTTGGAAATGCACATAACTTTTCACATAGTCGTTGTTAGGTTGTGACAAGGCCACCAAACTTATAGACAAAAGGCATTGGTTGCATTCTCTCTCAAGTCCCAAGTAAAGCCACAGTTACAAGCCAAGGATATATATTCCATGGACAAAATGGAGCATACAGATGGACCTTTAGGCCTTTAATGAATTGAATGGGGGGCACTGCAGGAGCAGAGACAAATGAGAAGAAGACAAGCGAAGCAAGATAAGGCTAATGTTGAGTCTGAGTCCTAGGTTACGTTCATCCTTGCGACTTGAAACTAGTCTAGCTACTTGGGGACTATTTCGATATTTCCTTACGAATTAGCATCAAATCAAATCAAATCAAAATACTAAACAAGTAATTATATTTCAAGTTTAACTTAACTTTGGATTTGACGGTCAGGGGACACATAACAAGAATATGTGGGGGCTAAGTCTACTTCTAGATATCACACACATACATAAAAGTCTGGCCATTTACCAACTGCAGAGAGAGAGAGATGATGGTGACGTGAAATTGTTGGAAGTTACATACAGTAGAGAACAGAGGGTCTACTGTAGAGGGTGTATTTTTATATAAATTCAAAAAGGACTACAAGAAAATGGGTATACAGTGGGCTAAAGGAGCATTTATAAAGTCTATTAAAGCCTACTTCAGATCTCACCAAAAGTGAGGGTTTTTTTTTTTTTTTTTTTTTTCACTCTTTTGAAAGAACAGGAAACTTCAACCCTGGCTGAAGTGGCCATACCCTCATACTCATTCTTCTTAATTATTGCTCTGCACACTTCTTTCTACGCACAACACTGTTTTTTCTTTTGTATGTACTTTTTTTTTTTTTCCAGGACAATTTTCAACAGCCTGTAGGATCGAGCTTCTCCCACCAAAAAAAAAAAAAAAAACAATCTGGAATTATTTTATCATGACTGGTGAGGTGTTAGAGGCTCAACTGAAAGAATAATGGATCACGTAATGTTTAGTGATCCTGTTGAGTATACCAGTATGTAGTTTACTTCTCTTGAAGTGTAGATAATTATAGATCACTACCAAAAATTCTTGTATAGCAGTTATTTTGTACTGTCCCTCAACCTTATTTTCTTCATATTTATAAAATAGACAATACATTATATTGCTCCTCTATTAAATAACACATTCGTAATTTTCGCACCTCTTTATAGAGATAATCTTATGTTCCGTTTAGTTTTTAGAAAATTTGATTAAAAAAAAAGTTGAAGGGAAAAAAATATGCAGGAAAAAAAAGTAGGGAGAAAGTGGGGTTTTTTTTTTTATTTGGATTGAGAAAAAAATACAACAATTTGGATGAGAAATTTAAATTTTAATGAGTTACTTGAATCATATTGATATCATCTAAGGAGTGTAAGGTTGGAGGAGGTCAGAAATTCTTTTGGGAACTTTTCCTAAACTTTCCTTACAATTTTATCACTTTTTTGAAAATTTTTTCACCTAATTTTTCTTCATTTTTTTTCTTTGTGATTTTTTCTAAACCAAATACAAGAAAAAAAAAATTACTTTCACAAATTCTTTTCTTTTCATCAAATTTTCCAAAGTCTAAACAAGCAAATCACTATTGTTTAGGGGTATCTGTTGATAGCACCACCCAACATCCCATGAGCTTTAGCCTTTAATTAGACCACCAATTGGAGTTTTTTTTTTTTTTTTGAGAGGTTGGGTTGGGGGGTGGGTAGGCTCAAGCACTAGACCTGGCAAATAGATTATTCGGTTTCGATACGGATCGGGTTAAGTTTAGGTCGAGTCATATTCGGGTTAAATGACATTTCAGGTCGGATCGATTTAGGTCAGGTGAACTTGGGTTCGAGTCGACCTCGGGTCAACCAATTTTTAGTCTAATATGCTTCTCATGTAAAAATAAGCAACTTTGTAGAAAAATTTAGATCGGGTATGGTTTGGATCGGTTCAATTCCAGTTTCGGATCCACTTTCAGGTGAGTCTATTTCGGATGTCCAGTCAGGTATGAATCTAGGTCGTTTAGTACGAATTTCAATTCTTGGGTCAGTTCTGCAAGGTCTATCAAGCGCAAGAAACACAAATATTGCAACGTACGTGGCAAAGAAGAAAAGAATGAATCACGGGAAACATAACTATTTGTTTCAAAGTAGGGTGAGTTGTTGACCACAGTTGAAAAATTGGAATAATTCTATAGTAATATACAAAAATGTACATCTAAATCTAATCCTTGGACCCAGAAGAGGGTGCTTCAGGACGATAAATTGAAATAATCAAATGACAGCCCTGCAATTGCATTGGTCACTTTCCAATATCTGCAGCAAAATCTCCCTCAGAAGAGGCACAAAAAAGAAGCAAGCAGAATAGAGACCTTCCCGACCAAGAAGTAGACAAAAAGAAACCAAAGAGGGACGACTGATATTCCTTCTCCTTCACTGTGATAAACAAGGTTTTGTTTTTGACAAAGTTTTCTTTTGTTTGTTTATTTCTTTCGTTGATATATTTAGAGTAGGATTATGATTTGTATTAAAGTAGGATTAGTTGGTTAAGAATTCTAGCATCCAAAGAAGTAAGGCCATAGCTGCCTAACTTTGGTATATATATATATGGGCTATGTATTACGTGAATGAGCAGAGAATAAGAATTACAATTTCAATCACAAAGTTCTTTAATTTCATCATGGTATCAGAGCTTTAGGTCTACAAAGTCATGACGACAAAATTCGTTCTTGATAATACCTCACCCTATTACGTTCATCCTTCAGAAGGGTCAGGTATATCAATTACGGCAGTAGTATTCAATGGAGAAAATTACGATCTTTGGGAGAAAGCGGTTACCGCAGCTCTCCGATCAAAGAACAAGCTCGGATTTGTTGATGGATCCTTCACCCTCAAGGCTGACGCAGAGCAAGTCGAAAAGGATGCTTGGATGATGGTAAATTCTACTATATGCTCGTGGTTATTAAACGTTACTGATCCAAATTTACGATCCACCATAGCCTATACCCATATTGCTAAAACTATGTGGGATGACATCAAGAAAAGGTATGGTTCCTCAGACATTCCTAAGAAACATAGTTTAAAAACTAAAATCGCAAACTGCAAACAAGGGAAAGGAATGTCTGTGGTTGATTACTATTCCGAACTCGTAGGATATTGGAATGAACTAGATGGTGTAGCTAAGCGTAATTTTTGCAATTGCGGAAAGTGTGAATGTAAAGATCTTTGGCATAATATTATCAAGGAAGTCGAAGAAGAGAAAGCACACCAATTTTTAATGGGCTTAGATGATGATAAATATAGTACTGTTCGATGTCATATTCTGGCTATGGACCCTTTCCCCGATCTTGATCGTATTTATAATATAGTTAGACAAGAAGAACATCATAAACGATACATGATTGAGTGTGATGGCAAGCTCGAACTCGCGGCGGCAGCCCTTGCCGTGAATGCTAAACAACCAGGCCGAAGTGGTGAGCGTCCAGTGTGTGCTCACTGTGGGAAGATAGGACACGAGGAGGCTGGCTGCTATGACATTATTGGCTACCCATCTAACTGGAACAGCAGGGGAAGGGGGCGAGCAGGTCACGGCGGCAGAGGAAGTCGTGGTGGACGCTGGAGCAGTGCAGGGTCTGGCCGTGGAGGTGGACGCTCTGGTGGACGAGAGTATGCAGCAGCGGCCTATACTGATGTAGGCCATCCACATCGCTATACTGATCTGGTGACAGACAGAGAGGGAACGACAGTGACCACGCAGACAACTCAGGCAGTAAGTTCAGCACTTTCTAACTTGACAAATGAACAAGTGCAGCGGCTGCTCAGTCTCATTGAGGTCCCAAAAGGAAGTGAAAAATTGTCAGGTAATCCCAAACCACCTTGGTTGATAGATAGTGGGGCTTCAACGCATATGTCTGGTGAGGAAAATCTGCTGAGAAATATCGAAAATATTGGCCCGGTAATAGTAGATTTGCCAAACGGAGAAAAGACGGTTGCGAATAAGCAAGGGACGGTAATTTTGGACAAGGGTTTGAAATTGCATAAGACTTTATTTGTTCCTTCTTTGAGATGCAACTTAATATCCGTATCTCGTATTTGTAAGGATTTAAATTGTACTGTCACTTTTGATAAAAAGTCTTGTATTGTGCAGGACCACACTATGAGGACTCCGATTGGTTTGGATGAAGAGCAAGATGGGGTTTACTACTATAAACAAGCACCTAAGCAAATACAAGTTCATGCCGTTAGGATCGGGCGTTTGTGGCACCAACGGATGGGACATCCTTCAAAGGAAGTCATGCTTCTACTAAATGGTCATTTACGTTACTCTGGTGTAGTTCAAGACAATAATGATGTTTGTGAGATTTGTTTAAGGGCAAAGCAAACTAGAAACTCCTTTCTTTTGAGTGAAAGTAAAGCTAAAAATTTATTTGAAATAATTCATTGTGATATATGGGGACCATATAGGGTTTCATCTTTGTGTGGATCTCATTATTTTCTTACTATCGTTGATGATTATAGTAGAAGCGTTTGGGTTTATTTAATGAAGGAGAAAAGTGAAACAGAAAAGTGTTTAAAGGTTTTTGTTTCTTTGGTTAAGACTCAATTTGGGAAGGAGGTAAAAATCATTAGGAGTGATAACGGTTTAGAATTCAAATCCAAACCCATAAGGGAATTCTATGAAGAACATGGAATTATTCATCAAACCAGTTGTGTGGACACACCGCAGCAGAATGGCCGTGTAGAAAGGAAACACAGACATCTTTTAGAAGTTGCAAGGGCCTTGAGATTTCATGCAAACTTGCCTCTTAAGTTTTGGGGAGAATGTGTACGAACTGCAGCTTACTTGATAAATAGGACCCCCAGTAAGTTATTGAGCGGAAAAACCCCCTATGAGTTGGTCTATAAAAATAAACCCAACTATGATTTCATCAAGGTGTTTGGATGCTTGAGTTTTGCTCAAATTAGAAGTGGGGATAAATTTGCTTCTAGAAGTAGGAGGTGTGTTTTTATTGGATATTGTTTTAAAAAGAAGAGTTGGAAACTATATGATTTGGAAAATCATAAAGTTTTTGAAAGTAGAGATGTGAAGTTTTATGAAGACAATTTTCCATTCAAGGATGATGCTTTGGTGTCAAGTTATAAAGAGGGCAATGAAAATTCTTTAGAAAATATAACATGTATGGATGCAGATTTTAGTATATGTACTGGACAGGGGGAGCCTCGAGAAGCCCAACCCACACCACAGCAATGTTCTGCAGACGTTAGTCCATTAGCCGGCCCAACAGAGCAAAGCCCAATGCCCCATGGACAGACGTCTGGACAGGCGCCTCCTGGTTCAGCTGGGGCCAGTTCCGAAAATGGGCCAGATTCAGCAGTCTCAACCGAGCCAAGCAGTCCCGAAAATAGTTCACATCCAATACGAAGATCGCAACGTCAACATCGACCACCTGGGTATTTGAATCAGTTTATTTGCTACAGTGCTAATATTAAAAACCCCATCTCAGCTCTCACATCAGACCATGAGGAGTTCTCAGGTACGTCCTACCCTTTACATCATTATGTGACATGTAACAATTTTTCTCCTTCCCATCAACGTTTTCTTGCTGCTATTATGAAAGTCGACGAGCCAAAATTTTATCATGAAGCAGTAAAAGATGTCAAATGGAGAGAGGCTATGACTGAGGAGATAGAGGCTCTTGCTAAAACTGGTACTTGGGAAATTGTAGATTTGCCTCCAGGTAAGAATCCAATTGGTTGCAAATGGGTTTACCGGGTTAAGTATAATTCAGATGGTTCTGTTCAGCGTTACAAAGCGCGACTAGTCATACGAGGAAATCATCAGGAGGAAGGTATAGACTATACTGAAACCTTTGCTCCTGTCGCGAAAATGACTAGTGTAAGATGTTTTCTTTCTGTAGCTATTGCAAACGGTTGGGAATTACATCAGCTTGATGTTAATAATGCTTTTCTTCATAGTGATCTAGATGAGGAAGTCTATATGAAACTGCCACCTGGATATACTGCCTCTGCATCTAACAAAGTGTGCAGACTGAAAAAGTCTCTATATGGTTTGAAACAAGCTCCAAGGCAATGGTTTGCAAAGCTCTCGTCAAAGCTTAGTAAATATGGTTTTGTAAAGTCTTATGCAGATTATTCTTTGTTCACTTATCGTCAGGGGGAGGTGTTTATGGCACTTATAGTTTATGTTGACGATATTGTTATCGCTACTAACAATTCTCAAGCATGCCAAAAATTTAAAGAATATCTCAACCATTGCTTCAGTATAAAAGATTTAGGGTCTCTAAAATATTTTTTGGGTATTGAGGTGGTAACAGGACCTAAAGGCTTATTTCTGAGTCAACGCAAATATGCGTTAGAAATTGTTGATGACTGTGGTTTATTAGGAGCTAAGCCTACTGATTTTCCTATGGAGCAAAATCATAAACTTGCTCTTGCGAAGGGCAAAGATTTGGACGACCCAACTCCTTACAGGCGCCTTGTAGGCCGGTTAATTTATTTGACAATCACAAGGCCGGATCTTACATATGCCGTACACATTTTGTCTCAATTTATGCAGACACCAAAAGAAGAACATATGGAAGCTGCCCGAAGGGTTGTTCGTTATATAAAAGGTAATGCAGGTCAAGGACTTCTGTTATCAAGGGATTCCAATCTCAAATTAGTAGGCTACTGTGATTCAGATTGGGGAGCATGCCCTACAACAAGAAAGTCTCTAACAGGCTACTTCATCAAGCTTGGAAATTCTCCTATTTCATGGAAGACCAAAAAGCAAAATACAGTTTCTAGATCATCAGCTGAAGCAGAATATCGGTCTCTTGCAGAAGCCACTAGCGAGATTATTTGGCTCTGTTCTTTTCTAGCATATCTAGGAGTCTTCATCAACGATCCTACTCCTCTATTTTGTGACAATCAATCCGCTTTGCATATTGCCAACAATCCAATTTTTCATGAAAGGACAAAACACATTGAATTGGATTGTCATTTTGTTCGAGAAAAGTTCGAAGCTGGATTATTGAAGTTCTCCAAAATCTCCTCACACCAACAACCTGCAGACATGTTCACTAAAGCTCTTGGTCGTGCTCAATTTCAATTTCTCAAATCCAAGTTGGGCATTATTAACATACATGTTTCAACTTGAGGGGGAGTGATAAACAAGGTTTTGTTTTTGACAAAGTTTTCTTTTGTTTGTTTATTTCTTTCGTTGACATATTTAGAGTAGGATTATGATTTGTATTAAAGTAGGATTAGTTGGTTAAGAATTCTAGCATCCAAAGAAGTAAGGCCATAGCTGCCTAACTTTGGTATATATATATATATGGCTATGTATTACGTGAATGAGCAGAGAATAAGAACTACAATTTCAATCACAAAGTTCTTTAATTTCATCACACTGCAAATGGAAGACACTCTTGTAGTTCTTGCAGGGATGGATTCTCTGAGTATAATCACAGCGGTGCTTAAGTTATAGAATCATGTCCTTCCGTCAATCACCTGGGAGCTCGAGGCTTTGCACACATTGAGTTCAGATGCCGGGTGACAAATATGACTTCGATCACAACAAGAAGGCAACCAACCAGCATGCTGACGAAGAGGGCACCTGGCTGCCTGGTTTGAAGAAAACTGTAAACCCCATTGCAGTCACGAGGATGAGGTCATTAGACCATCGTTTGAAAAGTCAGCAGTAATCAGGGCATGCGCTGGTGGTGCTGGAAGTTCAACTGTCGTTCATGATGCTGCGACTAGGAGACATAATCGCAGCTTCTTGATCTCCAGCAACAAGAATCGTTCATTGATTATCATGGATTGCAGGGAAAGTGGCTTCAATGTTAGCACCCCGTTTCCAGATCCCATCATCCTGATGGAGATTGGACCATGTTGCCCCGGTCAAGATTTGCCACTGCCAGAATGCCCCATAGCCATGCTGAGCTGGAGAATAAGGTGTCACCCTGGAGGATCAAATCACACATTACGCACAAGAGGTTAACGTATTGACCAACAGCAACAAGACAACGTCAACCTTGGTCTGTGGATAAATAGTGTTGATGTTACAAAATCAGCCCACGCCCATCCAGCCACGCTTTAGAGAAGGAACTTAGGTGAAACACTACCAAAATAAGATTATCTTATCACAGCATGCATAATGGATATCAGAGATTTGCCACTGTTATTTCGAGCGAACATGGGAATGGGACAGCATTGGAATGGGAAAGCATACTAAATCAAACTAGCACTAACATTGGAATGGGAAGCATACTAGGCACCATAATCAAGTTAAGTTCCACCAGTAGATTTCCATTAGATTAACGAAGAGCAGTCCACCAATCCTACCACAATTGGTCTGTAGGATGACGGTTAACACAGCTTACTTCCAAGCCCCTGGACTAGCTACACATCTACTCTACATGTACAGCCAGAATTCTTGAGTTTTGTGATATAATATTACTACACTTTCGCTATGAGGTGCAGAGCTTGTATGTCTGTCTCCAAAAAAGAAAAGAAGTCTACTTGTATCCATCAATTGTTGGTATTAATACATCATGTCTGTTCAAATGCATGAAAGCAAAGCCTTCTAGCACGTTCATGAGAAATGAATAAGCATATCTCTGAGGCCTTCGATGTGCTCGCTTAACCTACGCGTTTCTTCCGTAGAAACCTTTACAAAAGGAGACAAACAATATGATCACCTCTAAATTCCAATGAAGTTTACTAGAATATTTGTGTCAGTCTCGGGTGGAAAGTTGCTGACCTTGCAGATGTCAAATGCAGAGTTTCAATCCCTTCTTTCTCACGAGCCACGACAGCATTAGGCACCCACCAAAACTGGAGGTAGTTTGTTACGGTGGTATGTAATTAATCATCTGGTCAAGAGAAATAAATAATTTGCTCTATTAAAGTGAGACATTGGGGAGACCTCGAGCACATCTAGTCAAACCTAACCAGCCAATCCATGGGACCATGAGCAATTGAATGTTGCAAAGATAATTGCAGCATACCCTCATACAAAGGGAAAATATAGAGATTAACAACACCCACCATGCCCTGATTAGAGCAACAAAAATTGCAGATTTTCCACGTACGTGCTGGAAACTATGCTATCATGTTCACACATCTTAAACAGGAACTTGCTGAGTGGGCACCACCAGTAGAAAGCATGATCCAACCATGCACAAACACAGTATCTTCCTCGTCTGACTTGTGGAAAGGGTTATTCTTAATCTTCTCAGAAATTTTCTTAAGAGGCTTCCTGTTATGTCATCTGCAATGTGCTAGCTCAAACACAGTATCTTCCTGCCGATCCTGTAAGCAGATTTGAAATCCTAGTTCAATAAATAGAAACCATATAAAGGATAAAGGACAAGATACTCCACATAACTTACCCAATGATGTGGCATTACTCCGAGGATTGATTCTCTGAGTTCTCTGCACACGAACTGCAAGTTAAAATTTAATAGTAAGCTTGTGACAGAAAAAAGAACCAAGTCAAATAAAACTCAAGATCCAATCAACAAAAATTCTGCCAGACCGATCCAGTAACAATTACATGTACATGCACGTCGGTAAGGTTACAATAGCATATAGAGCCAGATGTCATCCTTGACGTTTCCACTGGAACACGTACAGTTACTCGCAGAATTTTTTGGAAACTTATATAAAAATTTTCTTTTGCTTCTCTTTTTTATTCTTAGATCCTCCACTTCACTAAGATTTAACTATTATTGGTCCAATAAAAGATAAAATTCTCTCATCACAAATTCTTTCCATTCATAAGACTCGAACCCAAGACCTTGCTTAAAAGGAACAAGTGTCCAACCACTTGAACCAACATGTGTTGATTTTTTCTACCGCACCCTTCTCTTAAAATTCAATTTTTTGGGTTTTTTTTTTGGTTGGGGGGGGGGGGGGAGGTATTGCTTAGCTGGATTTGGGAAATATTACGGTAAGGTTCTTCATTTTTATAAGAGGGTGTTGCAATGGGTACGAATGGAGCAAACATAACGAGTAGATTGAAACGTGAAGTACTAAATTCATTTGGGGACACTTAACGATACAAAATTTACTACTTAGATACACTGATTTTTCTAAGATATTTTATTCGAACAATAGAAATCAAACTTAAGTCATTTGACATACTTAACTAGCCACTAAAACTATTTTGTACTAACGTCTCAGAGCACTCCAAGTCTCCTTTGGCTAGATGTTCAATGCTGTGGCTCCACGATGGAGCAACATCCCCCTACTCTTCCCATGCCCTAGTGGGTCATATTTAGATTTCTTTTGTCAAATAAGAACATCATTATAAAAGAGTTAGCAGTAAATCCTCTGAAGTGGCTCGTATGGAAGTTATCAGGTAAGCTTGGTAATGATTGACCTAATTTTGCTTCATTCATTCAAGATGCAGAATCTTTACATTCCCACATCCTAGAGGGCCCTTAATATTTGGACCTTAGATATTGACAGTGGGGAAACAATTTTACAACAAATGTACAGAGCAAAGCCTCCACCCTGGCTATTTAAGCAGGAAAGACACTGAAGTGTCCGGTCTAATCATCCCCATCTCCGGTTATCCACCTGGCGAAAAAGCATCGAAAATGCATCATCTTCCAATAACTTTCCATTAATTCTAAGTGATCCGAGCACTCTGAGCTACAACTCAGAGGTCCTTTTGTTATCAGAAGAATGAGATACCAAAGTATGGTTGCTCTGCAGATGCTTCAGTTTTCACGAGCCTGCATGAATCAAAGGTCATTACATACAAGATAAAAGCACAATGATGTTGAAAGTTTATAAACCATGCTAAAACCAAGTAAAACTCGGTCAGGACTCCAGGAAGGTTTCTTGACATCTCCCCGAAACCAAATTAAAAAAGGTCATGGAAATGGAGAAGCTTACAATTTTCAAATATATTGCAGAGTTTGATATCTAGCTTACCTGGTCTAATTGGGTTTTCCTCCTCGTGCAGACATCAAATCAACCGAGGCAACTTCTAAATTTCCAAAAATGTGCTCAGGTTGTTGCATTAAACTTTGTTGTCTCTTCCTTGTCTCCAAATATGCTGCAAGTTGTGCACATTTATTCCTTGTTTCATCCAACTCCTTCTGTACCTTGCTGATCTGATGATTCAGAAGCACAAATAAGATTCTGCAGTACATGATGTTACGCATGCTGACAGTGGGGTGGATGGACCGCTGACATACATACCTGCCGCTGTAACTCATGCTCTTTCTGCTTATGTTCTTCACACCTGCATTGAAGATTCAATTGAGTTTCTTGCTCGTGTGAACAACCCTATTACCTCTAAAATCCATTTTCCATGTCCAGACTTCATTCTAGAAATGCAATATTGGTGCATGACCTAAAATACTCAGGACTTCTATTTACACTGGACTACAATCACTACCAAGCCCTCACCACATGTTCATGGAGTTAGGGGAGGTGAGCTATGGAGCTCTTTCCTTGCCCCAAACTCCTCATGCCATTTAACCAATCAGAAATAACATGTATGCAATTTTCAGGTAATTCTAGTCAGATGCTGGTAGGCAGTGATGGAATCACAGAGCAAATGTTAAATCTGAATCTGCAAAGGTTTGTTACAATTTTATTCATCATAGCCCTGCCTTTAAATAAACATGCATCGATGACCCCTAAACAATGATTACTCAGCAGAAACGTGACACTATACTCCTGCGGTCTTATTTTCACCTAACAATTTGTTAAAGCTAAGGGACATTGGGATGTATGAGAGAATACGCCAACTCAAGTGTTCTACCTAGCGAACAGTTGAATATTCTCTTCACATATTTGCTCAATTGATAAAGCCATAGAATCATCCAGTGGCACCACCAGATCATCAACATCCTGCAATATGTTGTAACTTTCAGATGAAAATACAGGCATTACCAATTAATAGTAGAAAACTCGGTAGAAAAAAGATGTCCACTAGTCAGAAAGAAATCAAAAAATGACCCCACGCCAATCTCTAATCATACTAATCCAACTGATATTCAAAAAGGAACTACAAGGTTTTGATCAAACTGAACTCAAATGGATCATTTGCATCCTAGTCAATTTCCTATCAGGATAATGACCACTGAAACCCTCAATTATTCTTCCAAGACAAGGACCAATTTGAGGGGAGGACCCAAAATGTCTTTCTTGTCCGTATCTTCTCTGAAGGCCCATCCTCTCACCTCTTTGTTTCTTTGGGGGACGGGAGGGGGATGGTAAGAGGGCTCCCTTTACTTGCGCCCAATACCAAGGCCAACCACCTAGGAGCATTTCAGGCCCACCCAAGGCCCCCCTGGAATTTGTGGATGCTAGCAGGCCTTGGCCCCATACCCCCACGCCCCCCATGTTTCGAATGCTGGGTGGGGGGATAAAACCCAAATGCCATGCCACTAAGGGCGAAAACCTGGACAGCCCATCTTCTAACTTGAGCACGGCCCGCGAACGTGGGCAAACTCAAATGCTCATTTTCGATCAGGATGTCAAAACAATTTATGCCACAAAAACTGAGCAAACACACAATGCAGAAAGAGGTGAAGAGTTTCCCCTTACGAAATCTCAGAGATGGTAGGAGTGTCCAGTGGAGGAATGATTGGAAAATTGTGGTTTAGGGTCACAACTGCAACAGCAATTGCAATGTTATAAAAGCTTGTGTATAGGAAGTCATGTGGCAGGTTGCGGTGTTAACTTATCTAATGCCACTAAGATGTATGCTGTACTTGCAGACTTTTGGCTTTATTAGCGATGCCATTAACAGGATATGCCAAACACACAGTAAATTGACAAAGTAAAATAAATAAAAAAATAAATAATTGAACATAAATGATCTCTCTGCTTGCCAGGGTAAGGGTAAGGGCAGGGTTATGGACATCTGGATCTTTGCAAACCCAATTTAGTAGATGTGAATGGCATGGAAAGTAAATGAAAATAATAGAATAAAACAAAATTACATTGTGCTAACCGTAGCAGCCAATTCGGACGATACACATGATGTGGGGCACAATGGACTTCATGCATGTGACAAACTCCATTAAAGAGCATTTGCAAAGAAAAGGGTAAAAATACAGAGCATCCCCTTCGCATTTTGGTCTTCCAGGAGAAACCAAGAATAAAAGTCGAATCAGGGGGCCCAAACCTGAGCGGCCCACTCGACCCTCTCTAACTGCAAGTATTCTCCGAAATTATAAATTCCACTTTCTCTTAGTAATATAAAAGATGGGAGCAGGAAAGTGAGAAGATGAGCAATAAATACATGGGAACATAGAAAAGAGACAACTCTGTCCTTTCCAACTTCTCAGAGACAAAGCATACATGACTCCCCAAATGTTATGCTCCATAGAAGTTCCAATTGAACATCTAGAAGGCTAGAATTAAACCATCAAGCCGAACCGTTAGGATTTCTTGTGAAGGGCTTGAAACAACTTAAAAGTTCATATAAATTTATCCTGCCTATTACTTTGATGCATCATGAATTCATGATAGACAACATCAGTAATCCAACCCCACCAATCCCTCCCCACAAGCAGCCCAGCTCCCAACAAAAGAGAAGGTATGAGTTTTCATTTTTCACCCATGATAATCATAGCAAACTCTTTGCAACTCAGGATGCTGTATGTAATACATTCAATGACGATGATAGCATACCAGAAGATATATCACAAGGTAGTTGATGTGAAGGACAATCAATAGTAGCTACCTTATTTGTAAAAATTGACAAGAGGACAGAGTATTTCTGGTCAGAACAGAAGAGCAGCACATATACAATAAGTTACGGAGAAACTCATATATGTTGTCATTAAGACGACCCATGATAATTTGAAAAATTTTCACATCTTATCTGAAAATCCCCCAGAGAACTTTGGCCCGAAACCCACTAATAGCATAACAGCCTCCCAATCAACTAAAGGAGTTCACAATTGAGAAGTCAAACATATATCTCCCATTTGCCACACAACACAAATGTTTGGCACAAACTTCCTCAATCTGATTTAATTACGGCGCTTATTATTTCTTGAACGAAAAAGAGATGATGACCAGAAGACAAAAAGATTGCCAAAGATGACATTCCAGAATGGCAAAAATTTGAAGCCATTGCAAACAAGTCATCACTATTGCATCCCAAGAGCACAGAATGGATGTTTTCTTCCCAAGCAGCTAGCACTGAAAGGAAGAAAACCTATTGGGCACCAAGATTGTAAAACAGACAATAAAGCACTTACAGCAGAGAGCTCAATCATGGACCGTGCACCAGATGAACCCTTCTGATAATTTTCACGTACACCTTGGGAAACTGCATTAACCAAATCTCGTCTTGATGCAGCAGAAGGATCACAGGATGGACTTTCTGAATGTAATTCCCTCTGAGCTCCAGTAGATGGAAGCCCAATAATTTGGTGATCAACACGTGATAGTTTTTGAATCTTTGATGGAGGTTCAGCAGGAGGAATATCACGACGCACGCCAGGAGGCAAGTGTCCCATAAAATGACAGTGGCTTTTCCTATGTCATGCATCAAACATTTCAAACGGTTGGAGAAGCAGAGTATAGGCCATGAATTTAAAAAAAGAAACTCATCTCCCTTTTCATCTTTGAACACCCCTTACCCATCAGAAGGAAAGAAAATGCAAAGACAAGCATGAGGCACTCTCATAGGGCCTTCCAATAAGATCACAAATAGCCATTTGGGTCATCTGCCAAGCCAACTCTTTTACTTCATCTACCACAGTAAGGTTGAAACAGTCTTCACCCAAGACCAACCCCATAATGGACAAAGTTACTATAAAAGCTAGTAGAACATTTGCTGCACCTACATCTAAAACAACAAACAGAATGTCAAATAGGGACAAACCAGTATTCCATGACCATTTGTTTCATCTTTGTTTCTAGCCGAACAAAAAGTGATGACCTCTCGAAATCTTGTTTATCATGTGCTGGCTCTATAAAGTTTGCTTCTAGAACACCTGAGAAAATGCGCATGAAGAGTAAGAAACTCTAGCCAACAAAGTATCAAACAGTAAGGGAAATCTATATGCAAACAAAGTGTCCAACAAGAAGAGAATAGGGGTTGGCATACCAACAACACCATTCCCAACGGAACTACCATCACGTGTGACTTTCCAGAAAGGCTACAACAATTCAAATATATAGATGGTGTGAGAAACTTTGATGGGAATTGTATGAGACCATAATAGACAAGAAGATCCATGGAAATCCAGAGGAAAAGAAAGAGAAGAAAGAAAAAGAGGATACACTAAAACCCAACAGCATATTTGTGCATCACATGAACCGGGGTATTACTCTTGTACTGTTGGCTCCATTTGCACATATCAATCAATTACTTACGAAAGGGTTCCACTAGGCCAACAATTATTGAAGCCTATACGCCAGTACAACAGCATCCCCAATTCTAAGTGAAAATTATAAGCAGATAAGGTAACTTATTGAGATTCCCACGAAACACTACTCAGGAAATCCAAAGGAGATGGGAATTTACAACAACCACCCCCCAAAAAAAGAGGAAATTCTAAAAAGGCAGTTCTCTAAAAGTGTTAAGCCTGTAAAGGAGACAAATGATGACAAATATCACACATATACTTAGAAGAAGACACCAAGAAAAACCGAAAAAATAAAGACAGTAAGACTGTTCACAGGTATACTTCACTGCAACAGAAAACAAGACACAGAAGCAAGGAATATAGTGGTAGCAGATGGGAAGGAGACAGGCTCTCAAGTCTCATCAAGAAGAATCTACTGTGCAATAGAGCTAGAAAAAAGGCACATGCAATAAACTACCAAAAAACAGTAAAAGGAATACTAATCAGCAGCAATTATACCCTTATCAAGCGATTTTTGTGGTACACATTGAACCCGCAGACTCCAAGATGTGGAGCTTCTTTTATAAATCCCATAGTTGTTTTCACCAATACCTGAAGAAAAAAGCAGCACATATTATAGCTCATGGAGGACAAACCACCACACCACTTTATGTCAGATAAAAAAATTAACAAAAAAAGGAACAAGAAGATAAATTCAAACTTTTTCTCAGCTATAAGAAAAGCTCACCCTCCTTAATCAATAATAACAACATTTATTTGATTTTTAAATAATGTGGGCAGCACAGAACACATGGAAGCATGATGATGCAGAATTTGGGAAAATAATCCAACATAAGTCTAAAAGACGCCCTTGGAAGCCACCAATTTTTGGGATACCAAAATGCTACTTTCCACGGGTATTTCAATGGTATGAAACATATCAATGATAAGCTCTCAACAACATGATCCACATACCACAGCAGACATGAGCAGAAACAGAGCACCATGATTTTGTCAGACATAAACGGCAGGAGTGCTTTCGTAAGTCCTTCATGGAAATGTTTGAGTGCTTACAATTGCAAGAACCACATATCTCAAAGTGATTGGGCCAACTAAAGTACTCAAAGTTCCTACATTTATTTCCTAAAAGAGTACAGTAGCGGGCACTGTTTAAGAGGGGGGGAAGAAGGCCCCAGCAATGAAAAGAGAGTACCCCCCCCCCAACCCAAAAAAAAATTCCCTGACTCTTCCACCAGACGCCGCCATCATGCAATCATTCCAAGTCAGCAAGTTGGCAAAAAGGATGAATTCTCAGTTGCTTAGTTGGACATGTCTCTAACCTCTTTAAATGTGGCAGCAAGCTGCGGTTTGTAGGTCACTACTTGTGGATACCGGAGTTCATCTGCAACGTTGAACTGCTCAACAGGCTTCCCTCTTAACAAAATTCTGAAGTTCTTGAATTTTCTTAGGTATAAAATAGATACATATGCCTGCACAACAGCTTCTTATTTGACTTGTATCAATGCAATTTTAAAATGATAGCATATGAAAATGAAATTTGCACATATGCACTAGTAAGCCAACGCAAAAGGAAAGCAGAGTCACCCGCAATGAATAGCGGAGGCGGTACGAGATGTGCGATTGCAATTCAACTGTTCGTTTGTGAACTTTTGACCCACTTCCTCGATTTGCTTCATCTCTCAGCTTTATGTCCTGCATCAAAAATAATGTTCCCAATGAAGAGCCACAAAACCAGCAAAGTTGCAAAAAAGGAAACAAATAAATGACAGGACCAGACTATAAAGATGGATCCCTAGAAAAATTTGATGGATTTCTTACAATTACTTTTATTGAGATGGACAAAATACCAGGGACAAAATTAGAAATCGATTGACCATGATGGACCAATGTCTATATCTTTATCAATACCAACACCAAGGTTCACATCAAAACCACCGTCCAGTAAGGACAAAAATGCTCCCACCTAAAGTCATTTATGCTAAACTCGAAGACACTATTACTGGTTAAGGGCTTGGGCTATTAGATTAGAAGGAACATGATTGAAGCTATTTACACATGGACAAAGTCATTACCACAAATTTCTCCAAGTGGGGAACTTATAGGATCTTTATCAAAAATAAATTTCTGGTAACTGCTTCAATCATTAGGGTGGATGATTGAAATGGCCCAAGTTATAGTTTTGATAAATGTTTATGAAGCATTGTAAAGAACATAAAAATGATTAAAAATGACTTCCAAAACACATGGACAAAAGGAAGCATCATAAATTTGCTACTTGCAAGTGAAACAAAGAAACCAGAGCAATCAAAAATTTAAAACTCACAGAAACGGACCATGGAGTGTTTGTTAAGAACTAAAACACAAGAAGCTTTTCATGATGACAGAATGTGGAGCCATTGGCCAAGATATGAGACTCTAAGCTGCTTGTTTTGTATGCCAGCATTCTCATAACTGTTCTCTTTTACCCCAAAAAAAAGTTCAGCAAATGGCTGATTTTTTACCCATCTGAGAGAAAAAGGATGTTCGTTTTATAACCCCTCTTATTAACCAATCACTGCTGGAAAAGAAATATATAAATACAAGGCAGCACACTGCAAGATTTTATCTCAAACATTTAGAGTCATGACTGCAACAACTTCATCAGTCCACATGCAGTAGGAGTTTTTTCTTTTTTTTGGGGGGGGGGGTCAGGGGAGAGAGGGTTCTTGCAGTAGAACCGAAATCAGTAGCATACATCATCATCATCGTCAAAGCTCAGTTCATATATGCCTTCATCATTTAACCAAAGGTTGAATATTATTACTTTTGTTCCGTGGGATCCGATATCCTCAAACTGCAAACCATTGGATAAGTCAGTCAGAAAAGTTAAAATACTGACAAGAAACAAAGATACCACAGAGAAGTGATGACTCTGCCAGAAGATTTCAGTTCAGCCCCAAAAAAAATAAAATATAAGGACACTGGGCCGTATATTTCAAACAACTGCTTTCAAAAACTAAACAAACCTGCATCATAAGCTCCTCCTTTGAAGTGAAGGGAGACCATTCAAGGATGGTTTTTAAGTTTGTTGACCAATCACCATGTGAGCTGTAGATAATTGGTTCGGCCCAGTTGTTAGAAATGTCAAAATCAACCTGCAGAAAACATGAGGCAAAATACCAATTCCCAACATAAGAAAGGACGATATACTGATAATGTTGGAACCACAAAATTTTAAGATTCAGACCACAATGTACCATAGGGACGATGACATCATCTTGCCCAGTCAGCCTTAGAAAAGTATAGGATAGAAGTCCAACACTTTGCGTAGCTCGGCTACAAATGTCAACAAAAGATGATTGCAACATACAATCAGTAGAAGTAATACACTGTTTTATTCCCAGAAAAGAGAAAAAAGATAGGTCTACTTCTTCATGTGTTTTCAATTCAGTGGACATAAAAACAATTCATCCTTTTTTAATACTGGGGTTTTCAGCAATGTGAAATAGACAGTAGCATACAAAAGGGCTCATAAAACAAAAGCTGTAAAGTTCAGGGGAATGTTGAAAGACAATGAGTAAGAACAGGGCAGAGTTGCAGTGGCTGACTGACTAAAATCAGAAAGAACGCCTAGTGTCGAACAACAGTTGTTTTGGATCGAAGGAGGGAATGACATGGGCAAAATTAACCACGACAGGGAGGCACTGCAAGAGGGGCAAACAAGTACACGCTTGATATTTCCATTTTAAGAAATCTTACATAATGCCCACAGTATAAATGTAGCCCACACACAAATGCAAGAGAAAAATTACCCTGAACGAGTTGCACGACTGAAAACAATCGCATCGGCACCAAGTCGCATGGTACTTGTCTTGAACCCATTGCCATCTGATAGGTGACAATGTTTAGAAAAAATAACTGGAAGCAAGAACTTCAAAAGAAAAAAAGGGAAACAAACAAACAGGAAAAGGATTTTTTTTTTTGGGGGGGGGGGGAGTGAGATATTTATTCAAGTATTTTGTTAGCAAATAAAAAACAAACAAACAAACAAAACAAGAGCATGACAAACCTAAATGAAAAAAATCATACATTTTTCTAGCAGGCCCATATTCAAAAAGGAAATCATCCAAAACATCCTAAACTTGAAGTTAAAAGGACAGAACAATCATCAAGTTATCTAAGAATGAGATTAATATTTAAACTCATCAGACAAACAAAACAGTATGAAACAGAATAACAAATTTCTTAGATGTTGAGTTCTGAAAATAAGCATTTTTACAATGAAAGACTATCATTAATATCTCAAGCATAAATTTTTAATCTACATCCATAATAAACCATAAAGGCATAGCCTCATAGGCTTGCCAAGAGATCTTATTTCCCACTCCGGCAGGTTGCAGGCTTGTAGGTAGCCAAACCAGCACAGAAATGATCTATTGAAGTTGAGGGGAAAAAATAGAAAGGGATAGATGGAGACACACATTCACACATTCCTATAGATAGACGCAGAGAAAAGGGGTCTACAAGGATAAATGAAATCAATCAGAAATGTTACAGGTAGACCAGCTGTTCTCTATCCTCTGCAAAGAGTTGGAAGAAATGAAGCAGATGGGGTTTCTTCAATTTTTGGAAAGAGGATGGGTGGGTGACCTCCCTTAAGCCACAGGACCGAGATGCAGAACAACTTAACTAATCCAAGACATCTTATTCCATGCATTCAGTGTGGTAAAAAGTAAGAAATAAAACAAAAGACAGAGGTAAGAATGATACAGATGAAACAAGGACAATGGCTAATTCTGAAGAAATAAAACAAAAAACAGGGGTAAGAATGACACAGATGAAACAATGACAATGGCTAAATCATTTCAGAATTCAGGTAAAGCTACTAGACCACAGCCTGCCTACATTGAAAGAAAGTCAAATTTGCTACATCCTTCGCCGACCTAAACATTAAGACATTAACATGGAGACATAAATATATTGCAATATAGGGCACAATATTCTGCATGGGGGAAAATTCTGAAGAACAATGCTTGGCTGACAATATTTCTAAGAACTACATGAGTTATTGCAATATAGGGCGTAATATTTAGCCATGAAAGGAACGAAATTCTAAAGCACAATACTTGGCCAAAAAATATTTTGAAGAACCATTGAGTTACCCCACAGCTGCAGGAATTAAGGGAACAATAGCAAGTCTACTTCATGCCATTGTAATAAGGACCATATATGCATTCTGTTAAGGTTTCAAATTCTAATTGGAACCGAAGTCAGACCACAATAACTTAAGACTAACACCAAGAGAATCCATAATGGCAGGGAATCAGAGTATTCCACAGACTGGTATCAGATAACAAATGAAGACAGCATCACTCAACCAACAACCAACAGCAGATAACAAGAGCAAGTCCTTACCACAATGCAAAATACAGTCAGTGTAGGATCGACATCCTGAATGGTAATTTCATCTAATTCGCTTGTCCTTAACATATAGGATTCAGAAGCGTTTTCCCATTTTCAACTAAAAGATATGCAGCTCATTATTGTGAATGAGTTCTGAAAACAAGAAAGCCAATCAAAACATAACAAATCGAAACACTCACATTGTCCAATTGTTGTATTGGATTTCTTTGACGAGTATCCTAAGCTCATACATTTCCGTATGCCGTCTGGATCCATTCCACCCCCATCATCTGCACATAACTTGAGTAGCTTAGATGAGAATGAAATAAACTTCACATCTGTGGAATAGAATAAGAACAAGACTGTTGATGTCAATAAGGTACCTCGGAAAAGTAATGCCGGGGAGTTATCCCTCACATTGAGAATTTTATCTACCTTCACAAACGTTGCACCATTTGGTATCTAGAATAACAACAGGGGGGGGGCAAAAGAATATAGATAAGCAGATATGCCAGAAGCCTAGGATACTAGATTAAGAAGATGATACACATAAGCGGCTCCTCACCAAAAAAATTAACAAAACTATTTATCTTCTCCCTCAAATATCTTATATAGGTACTCAAAATTTGCTTAGGTTATAATTACTGAGAAAACAGAACTGGCAAACAAATCCACCGCAAAGGATATTGCTGAAAGGATTCCATAAAAGTGGGAATGTTAAAGGATATATCGTGGGAGCTTCAGATTCTATTGCTAAGATTGCTAAAAGCAAAATCAAATGCTTACTTGAATTTGAATCCTTTCACTATAAAGTCAAATGTTACCAAAAGAAAAGGTTATGTCACACCAGCATCTTCCAACCACTTTGTAAGTTACAAGGATGAAAAGAAACATCCCCTGCCATTACCACAGCTAATTCTGAATCGCAAGATTCAAAACGCTGAACACGCATCAGCTTCAAGGTAATGGTTCTCAAGTCACAAAGACGCCCATGGAAATTGAGGCCCTACTCAGCGACAGCTCCCTATCCTAGTAGCTGGTCGTTGTCCACCACTCGGTTATTTTACTAGTACCAGCGGAATTAGCTGCTTGTGGTTACCACCGCCCACCCCCTCCCAAGCTGTTTGTGGTTAGTCATTTCAAAGAGATGTGCCCAGTAACATGAGCTGTTGATCTACCTAATAGACACAAAATGACAAGTGTTATCTTTTAATTTATTTTTTTAATCTTTTCAAATTGTTATTTGAAGATAAGGTAACGCATGCAGTTCCAGTCAATGACGCAATCAGCCATGGTTGTTTGAACCTAAGAAGCAGGGACGCAAATACGAGACAAGAACACAATCAGGGATTCAAAATGCATTTTCAGTCGCAATTGCGATTTCGGTCAAGGTACAGAAAGTTCACTCTAATGCGGCAATCCCGTTCCATATCACGGTTGTCGTAGGATGAAAACATGGTTCGCCCAATTCCTAAACATTTCCGATGCGGCCGTTTCAACGCAGATCGGCTACATTTTGAATCTATGAACACTATATGACACAACAACAAGCCAATACATGAATTTTCTAAAGAAACAGGATAAGACATGAATAGTGGTCAAATATTGAAGAAAAATAATTACTTTCCATGACTTCACATATTTGTGTCCAACAAGTGTCCATGCTTGTCAGGTTGAAATTTGGAGCACACTTATATGTGTGTTTTTAGATATGATTTGTTAGAACCTATTTTTTAAAGCATTATAAAGTTAATTACATTATTGACAGAAAAAAAGCTAAATTAGATCAAAAACTGGTTTTTGGATACCATGAGTATTACAAAACATGGTATGGTTGTCAGGGAAAGTGGCAATTAGATATGGTTGACATGTAGTACAATTGCCTGTAATCAAATCAATGTTTGGCCTTCTGACACTCCACTTAGGAACCAGTTTCTAATTTTACAGAGGTGTCCCAACAGCAATCAAAATTAAGCAAAGCGCCTATCGGAATTTGGCAGAGCAGCATATGCAAACAGGATAAAAAGGGTATGAAGTAACCCTTCCAAAGGAAAAGAGAAAAAGAAAGACAGAAAGAAAAATAAACCCCTTTCTCTTGAATCTTTTTTTGATAAGATAAAATATATTATAAAAGAGGGAATTTACAAGGAAGGATGCTAACTCAACATCCGACAAAAGCTTATTATAGCCCAAGAATAAGTTATCCACAAAACTAATTACTTCCAATGAAAAGTAACAAAAACCTCCTCTTCTCAAAAGAAAATAGTCTTGAGCCATTTATCCTTCAACCGCGCTAATGAGGTTTCCACCCTATCGAAAACTCTCCTATTTTTCTCCATCCACAATAAGCAAAAGACAGCACAAGGAATGGCTCGGAAAACTTTAAGCTTGGCCCTTCTTCCAAAGAAAGTGTTCCCATGCCGATAACTGATGACTCACAGAACTTGGCATCACCCGATGCAAGCCGAGCAACTAAAGGCTAAATCCCAAAGGCATCTAGCTATCGGGCAATGAAGAAGTAAATGGTCTGTAGTTCCTAGACCATTTTTGCATATAGGGCATCTGTTGTCCAAGATTCTACCGTCTTTTGTAAATTATCAAAAGTTAAGATCTTGCCTTGACAAGCTTTCCATACAAAAAAGGACACGTTAAAAGGTGCCTGAGACTTCCAAATATGTTCCATGGAAAACCGCAATCTGAAATCGACGAGGATATTATGCCAAGAGGGCATGAAAGGTGAAGGAAATAAGACTTGACAATGAATTTCCCCGTTAAGGTAAGGCTCCATCTAACCATCTCGAAAAAGGAGGCCCTTAGAGAAGTCGTATCAAGCATGGCGAAGAACTTATTGACACTATCATCCTCTAGGAAGGGAGGAACAAAAACAGGGGACTAAACAACCAAAGAAGGAGAGTGCTCCAAATAATTAGATACACGAGCACCCCTATCAGCTCCAAGAGCAAATAGAGAGGGCAAAATTATCCCTCAAGCAAGCACCATCACACCACCTACTATGACAAAAGAAGATGGAGGACCTATTGCCTACCTCAAAAACGATGTGAGAGAAGAAATGGTCCCAAACTCTGGTAATAAACTTTCAAAGACCTATTCCGTACGAACCATTATGGTTACTTGGTATGCAATCCAGACCCTTAGCCCCATATTTTGCATTGATCACAGCTTTCCAAAGCTTGTGTTTCTCATTCATAAACCTCCACAACCATCAACCAAGAAAGGCTTCATTAAAAATGATCAAGTCTCTAATGCCTAAGCCACCGTTACGAAAAGATTGCTTAACAATGTTGCATTTCACCAAGTGATATTTAAAATGATCCCCAAAAGAATTCCGCAGAAACCTCCTCTGAATGGCTTCCAATTTGTTAGCCACTGAAGAGGGAATGGGAAAAAGTGAAAGCAAGTAGGTGGGGTTACTATAGAGGACGCTCTTAATAAGAGTCAGTCTTCCCCCTTTAGAGACGTACTCAGTTTTCCAACCAAAAAGTCTTTTTTTTGAAACCTCTCACCAGCTAGTTCCCACATGGACTCCTCTTTGAACTTGGCACCTAGGGGAAGCCCCAACTACGATGAGGGAAGAGAATCCTACTAACAACCCCAAATGCCTGCAAGAGCATGAGCATTCTCCACTTCCCCCACAGGTAGAATAGAAAACTTAGGCAAGTTAACTCTTGAACCATAAATGGCCTCAAACCATATGAGAACGCGTCGAAGATTGATAATTTGCTCATAGTCATTATCACAAAAAATGACAGTGTCATCCGCAAAGAGAAAGTGAGAGATCTCCAAGCACATAGAGTCTAAACGCCCAATAGAAAACCCTGCGATCAAACCAAAATGCAACACAGTAGACAACATTCTACTCAGTTTCTATTTGAATCTTGGCTTGTGATCAGCTGTAATGTGTGATTGCACAGAGTAAAAAAGGAAGAAGTAGAGGAGGACTAGTGTAGTAAAAAGGAGAGGAAGGACCCAAATTGGAGGTATATTATATATTTCTAGGGATCATGTCACACTTGATTTATAAAAGAGCAAAATGTTATCTGTGAGAAGAAGACATTAAACAGTAGCCAAAACAAAACAAATGTTAACTTTGCCAAACTTGTAAAACATCACCTGTGTTACAGTAAAAACTTGCTTGCTTAACAACACTAATTGGTAGCAGTAGCGTTCTGATCCCTTGAAAGCACCAAGCATTAACGCAAAACCTGTTGTGAAAATAGCTAATCTCCTGTTTAACATGGAATGCCAGTGTGTTGCATCAACCTCTCAAGTCTTGTTTACGCTGTTTCAAGTATACTATTTCCAAACAACTAGGTGTAACATACATAGTTCTTGTGAGTTCCAGACGGTAAAACGCTTTACTCACCAGTTTGAAATACTTATCAAACATTAATTACCAGTGCTCATGATCAAATTGATGAACATATAACTAATTCGTTTGTTCCACTCGTTCTACCCCAAAAGAACTAGATTTAGCACTTCAACAATCATCCAACAAAGCATTAGATAAGCTCATCATTCTCTGACATGTCACAGCATATTAACCGCAATACATGAGTAGCAGCTCAGACAAATGCAGGGAAGCCAAAAATGTCGAATTTCTGTAATTCACCTCATCAACAGCATTGTCCAATAGCTCAGCTATTGCTGCAAAAGAACAACATTACATATAATCAGAAGCGGACCTAAGAGGCTCAACTGCCTTCATTCATGGCCATAAAATTCGAAACACGACAAAGCTGCATGTAAAGAACAGCGTTGCGAATGACGGTACATTACTCCATGGAAAAATCTAGCAATGAGTAGTCCAAAGATCTCTTTAAGCAGCAAGTCCAATATGCAGCATCAAATAGTAAGTAAACATGCAATCAAAGTGGCATTTCCCAGTGAAGGCACGTAGATATCAGCACATTCATAAAGCACCAACATTTATGAAATACCACACACTAATCACCATGCGCGCACACACAAACAGAACGCTTCTGATAGCTAACTCAATCGAGCATATCCCCTGTTATTTCCTTTTCTAAACTTGAGTCAAGCTTACCTCCGAAAGCCCACTTATGAGAGGTCGCATTGGAGTGAAGAAACTTGGGGTGAACACGAGCATGTTCCAATTCACCTGTAAAATCCACAAATGCACAAAATTAATCCAATTTCGCACCCAAACAACAAAAATAATAAATTGAAATAAGAGATTAACCTTCAACCGGAGCAAATGATGAGGGGCCAATTTCGTAGGCACCGGCTTGCCAGAAACTGCGACATTCGAGCTTCTGCTTAGCGAATTGAGCATCCACCAGCGTAGCCGCCGGCGCCGATGATGAAGGCTTTGATTGTGGAAACTTCGAAGTGATCGAGTTCTTGCTCCTGGTCGGCGGTGGTACGGCGGTATCTTCGTCGTCGCTGCTAACAATGTCGACAATTTCGACAGGCTCTTTAGCCTGAGCAGGCGGCATTGCCGAGAAACAAGACTACGAACTTCGCCGGAGTTTGAGAATTTTTTGGCGGGGGATGGGGGTTGTGCATGCAATTCAAGAACTAGGGTTTATCTAGGGTTTAAGTTGTGATTTCAGGTTGACCGACGACGAGATATCCATCTTTGTTCAACACTAGCGCCCTATTTCAACGACGATCGCCGGCGTGATAGAGTTACGGTGACGATTTGATTTTCTGGGCACCTTCAACTCTAAGCGAAACGACATCGCATCAATGGTTCAACCGTTGGAGGAGCTATCTACTTTATTAGGTGAGCTTTTTTTAGTACAGTTTTTTTTTTTTTTGGGTGCAATAATTTATGTCAAAATAAGTTTGTAAGTTTTCTTTTAATGCCTTTCAAATAAAATTCTTTTAATACTTTTTACATTTCAAAATCGAATTATTCTAATATTAAATCAAATGGTTACAAATACAAGCTTTCTTATTTCATTCTATGTACCATTTTAAGAAGAAAGAAAGACAATTGTACTCTAATTGGAGAACATGATCTAAAGATACATCACGTCAGTCCAAGTTATAACATTCTACGAAAGCATTCTAGATAAATATCCACCAAGTAAACTAGCCAAATGATCTAAGAGTCTTGAGAATTACATTCACCGGTCTCAACATCTGGGTTAATTGTAACACATATGATGACTATTCTAACGAGATGGCAGTTCAAACGCTTTCATATTTAGGAAACCAATATCTATTAAAAAACCATTTGGAATCAGATACAACCGCTACATTATCTTGATTGCGATGCCAAGTGTAATGTGCATGAGTTCGATTCTTTAGCTCCAAAATTGCATGCCCAAAGCTAGCTTCTCGATATGCAGAGTAGGAAGGTTGAGGCTCGGTAAAACTAAGGAAAAAAAAAAGATATTACAATGAGGAGAAACACAGTATCTAAACACCCCCCTCCCAAAAAAAGCATACTCAAACATAGTGAAAAATTTACCTATTTGCGATTCCTTCGATGTTCCCACCATCACCAAGTGTAATATATACTGGTGCAGACTGATCCTTTATTGGAGTACTTAATCCATCCGTTATATTATAGCGGATGTTTGATACTCGTTCCTTCAAATATTGTATGAATTAGCCAAATAACAGCAATATATCTCCCTTATTTGAAAAATATGTATTCAAAATTTATGTATATCTTAATAGAAGCATCTTTTATTATTATGTGTACTTACTCAATTGAAATAGTAAGTTTATCAGCTATGTTATCATGCACACGTATTTGCGTAAGCAATCAAAATTAATCTTTTTCAAGATATGGTTTGCACATGCATAAGATTACTATAAATCACTAAGACCACATAAAAGCACATTGTAATTAACTGAGAGAGTAATTACATACCGAGCGTTCATATGAGTGAACATGACCAGCTAAAACGAGGTCCACCTTGTACTTGACAAACCAGGATTCAAACATAACTCTCATGCTTTCTCCCTCCATATAATGGTAATTATTTGAGTTGTACCATGGAGAATGCAACAACACAATGAGCCATGGAGTCTCTCGCCTATTAACTTTGGGTAATTCTTGTTCAAGCCAATTATATTGAGGCGTATATTTTCCTGAATATGGAGAAATTGAAAGAATAAAATTACTTACGATTTAATCTTAACAACACCACCCAACTCACAACATTGTAAAACAGTTCGTTTGCTCCTCTTACCGTAGGCAGAATACGAAGAAAGCGCGATGATATATGCAGATGCCCTTTTGATAGAGTACCAAAGAGGGGACGTGCTTCCACTTTGTCTATAAGGAACATGATAACGGTGAACGTAGGGTTTGAATGGCATGTATTCACCCTAGATGAAAACACCAATTAGAATCAGCTCTCAACATGGTGTAATGCACAATTTCGAACACAATAATAAGAACACCCAATATGAGTCCCGCTTTAATGAAACTTAAAGAAAGCTAGACTTAAACAATTTTACCAATATAGTCAGGACTTGTCTATAAAAATTACTACTTACAATTTCAGGGGCAAAGTCAAGTTCGTGATTTCCAGGGGTCCAAATCCATGGTTGATAAGCCGTGCTCTTCTCTACAAATCGGCCCCAAGTATCCCACTTGGTTTGATCATGAAGAGGCCAATCATCAGCATAAGAAAGATCACCAACAAATAGCACTGTTTCGGCCTTTGGATTTGCCATGTAATGCTCTAATGTCGAATTAGAGGCATAAGTCTGCCCCAAGTCACCTACATAAAACATATGTCAAATTAAGAACGACTTCGATTGCTAAAAAGTTTCCTTTAAATACAAAAGAATGTGTAAGAGTGACTAACCCATGATACCAAATGTGTAGGGAACATCTGGTCCTACTTTAGGAGGAGTTTTGAATGAAAATTGACGAATAGCGTCACCCTTTCCAAGCTCGTACATGTACATAGTTTCATACTGCAACATCACTAATTATGTTATAGATGATCAATTTATCTCCAATCTAATGGTGTTCTTTTTAATTTATTGTAGGTGAGACAGTCTCACCCCAAACAAACTCATAATTATTTTATTTGAAAAAAAAGGAAATGTAAGGAGGAGACGAACCTCTAGTTTTTTAATGTTGGCATGATGAATGTAACCAGAGGTGTAGTTGTAATACCGGTACGAGGTGATGCGAGAATAGGTCTCATGCACAGTTTTATCAGGGTCATTTGCTTTCCAATACCTCACAATGTTAGGGTAGGGTTGGAGGGGGGTGACCCAGGAAATCATGACACCCCGGCCGCCTCGGTCCCCTTGGGTGATGTGGACCTGCTCGGGGGTGTTGTTGCCCCGAGGAGGGGGGAAGGCATGGGCCGGCATGTCTATGGAGGCGTCCGTGCTTCGGACGTAGGGGCTTGTCTTCCCTGCATGGCAAACCCATGCAAAAATGCATAGCAGAATGCATGGGATGTGAGTGATGGGTTGGGCGGCCATTGTAACAAACTAACAACCAGGATGTCTAGGGAGAGTTGGAATATGGAAGTAGTGATGGGAGTGAAACGGGGGATATATATGTGGATTTTACTAGTTTGAGTAGGTAAAGAATCCTAGTCATAGTAGATTTTTCTGGTATCGTTGATTTTTAGTTAGGATAATATTGACTAGAAATTATCATCTATTCAACAACTACAAGAATCGAAAAGAATATTCTAATTTTGATTTTAAAAAATAATGTTAATGTTCTGATTAGATCTGATAAAGATTTATTAATTAGAATTTTGATCCAATAGAAAAAATTAATTTGAGTAGCTAGTACAAGAGTTTAATCAAAAAGAATATTCTAATTTTATGAAAAATTAATTTCGTAGAACCGTTGATAACAATTTCACAATCTGCATGCATGGCCTTAGAGTTTTGTGAGCCTAACCTCCTCTTTTTGTGAAGTATATTGGCTTCTAGCAATATTTGTTGGTTATTTGTTAGAGTGTGCATTTTCTTTGGATATCAAACAACTATTTTCTTGGCTATCATGTATGAGGCAGAGTCAGAGAGGATGAGAATGACAGCCAAAAAAAATTGAAGATGAGAAAGTGCAGAATGTTTGAGGTCACTGAGAAAGTTAAATACAACACCAGGAGTTTGGTTGAATTTCCACAAACAAATGAGCATTAACCTTTCATCATACAAGACCCTTTGAGAACATGAACATAAGGATTGAGTGTTCCACACTTCCCTCTGTGATTTATGAACCAAGAGATGGAGGTTGATTTCCTCCCCTATTGCAGAATAATGAATCCCACATCAAATTCTTTCAACTCTTCTATCAATTAATCCCCTTTTCAACCCTCTTCTAAACATCAGAGGGCCAGAACCACGAAATTCTCGCGGGCTTATGAATTTAATCACTCTACGTACAAACTATCTAAACCTAACACTACAAAACTACTTTACAGAATCGCAAATCAAACATGCTGTTACCTACCCTTTTGGCCTACCTAATAACCTTACACTTGAGGACCATTCTGCACTGTTTCTTCCCTTTCCGGGCAAGTGTAACGTGATTTGCTTCCAATAGTTTTGCGATAAATTATATGAACCTGTTTGGCCGTCCATTCTAGAAGCCGCGAGGGGTGCACACAGCTTCTACTGATAATCTCTTGAGCACGTTCGGACAAGGGTCTTGCCCGAAATTGCTGTTTGTTATGGCAACTGCGCATTTCTGCTTGCCTATGCACCTCTGAAAAACGAAACCAAATTGCATTTAGACATATACAGCTGGACTTTCACAGGCAAAACCAAACACAAAAAGGACAGTTGATCTTCGTACCCTTCTCAAGACTGCATATGAGGTAGGAGCATGGCAAGGTCCTTGCACGAAACTCCCACATGTTCCAAGAGGAGTTCCAAAGCTTGCGAATTTGATAGAAGAAATGTACTGATTGGGGGCACAATGTAAATGGAGTCTGGGTATGTAGGTTCTTCGTGTTCTTTCAAAGCTTTGAATCTGCCAATTCCTAATGGCGGGCTGAGATTCAGAGAGCTGTGCACAAACCCTGCTCACTGACCTCTTCACCACGGAAATTTGATTTGGATCCCCGCCCATCTCCTCAAACACGACAAGAAGATTCTTTGCAGGTTTCAACCAGGATCGAGGCACATGGTACCTACGCATTCAAATTATCACATCAATGATCCATCCGTAAAGGGGTTCTGCATGTTAGATCATGGTTTTGTAATTAACACCACGGGCTTTACCATCTTTGGGAAGGTTTGCCACATCCAACTTGACAATTGGGAGGTTTAAATCTTCCAGCATAGGTACAATTTTTGCAATCGCCACGAGCTTCAGTTGTCCAATACCTGCCGATACTTTGCCCATTGATCCACACTTGCCCTTTCCCCATGCTTTTCATGTCCAAAGCCAATGGCTCATCTCCTTCAGGTGCGTCAAAGTAAGACTGCAATATTTGCATTGCAAAGAAATTGAGTAAAATTCACATTTCAAAAGAATTGGAGAGGAGAATTGGGGAGCTTTTCTCATACCTTGTGCCACATCAATGGCTGTTGGTTCTGTACAGCTAATTTACTGTCCATCCACCTGGCCATGGACACACTATTGGGAGAGGCGAGATTCATGGATTCCCCCTTCAGACCAACCTGTATGGAAGCAACTGGCGTTATTGAAAAAGAATCGAATTTGTCAGATTAAAAATGGAAATTATCTGCCTTCTAAGATTTATTTTCACCTGATAAGTCCATCTGTTTGAAGACAAGTCTCGTTGTCCTTGATTTAGGCCATGCAATACAACTGGACCGAGTATTCCCATATCCCACCTCTCAAAATGTGCTCCCACATTCTTCAGCAATCAAATATAGGAAAAGATTGTGAGATCAAGAACAAGAAATAGTAGAAACATCTTGTTTCTGTAATGTGGAGGAAAATGCAGAGAGCGGGGAGAATAAGTACTGGCAAACCAACTGCTACACTCAGCAGGGAAATTTTGTTTGCTCCAGGCTGTAGATTCACTTTCTCACTGAAATTGACTTTTCTGTCCTTCCTTGCCCCAAAGGCAGACCCTGCAAGCAATTGTCAAGGTTCACATTTGATAGAAAAACAATCTCTTACTGTATATATTTAATCTCGAAACAAGTTACTCTTTACTGTACCTATATGCTTCCCGTTTACAAAAACATGAACAGCGTGCCCTGTAGATTTCATTACAAGTGTAGGGAGTTCTCCACTGTGTAGAAAATGCTCAGATGGATCAATCTCAACACTGCAAGAGACCCCAAAATGGGCAGGATGAAATCAGCACACTCACAATTAGGTCCTATATCTAACTTCATGAATCATGATGATTTTCTAATGGAAATAGAGTAAGAAATATATCTACCTAGTTCTGTACCAAAGATAGTCTGTACTGTCTCTGGTCATATTAAGCTGATCCAAGAGGCCAATAGCTGTTATAGTCGAGCCGTCACCTAGAGCCAATATGTCTTCATTATAACTCTCCCATTCGATAATATCTGCACCACTGGGAACCATTTCCATGTGTGAGGTCTGCACTCCCACCTGGTATAGCACACACCATTTTGGTCACATTGACACTCAAATAGTTTTCTTACATGAAGTTAGTTCCCAAACTAGAAGATAAGTTCAGCAGTGAATTTAAAGGCTTCTAAGACAATTGGTGGAGGGGCTCAGGGAAGACGTACTTTTGCAGTGTTGAATACTACATTTCTGCAATCAGGAAGAATGCTGATGGACCAGGGAGGCAAGCTATAGTGCCTATTATTAAACATCACCCTAGCACCCGACTTTGTGTCGTAGTTTGCAAGAAAGGCAGCACACCCTCCTTTTTCTGGGTAAAAAACATGAGCCTGGCAAATATTATGAAATTTTTTCATCAGTAAATAATACCAAAAAGTTAGGAAGCAGTCAACCAGTAGATATGAAGACCTGTTGAAGGGGCCCCAAGTCAGTGACAAGCGGTTCAGCTGCAACCAAAGCTTTTTCGCATAACTTAATTGCCTTGTGAAGTTCCCGAAGGTGACCAAATTTTGGCTGCCTGATCAAGCCTGCAAGAAGAAAAAATCCGTCAAGCTATGCATATACATCAAGTGTCAGGTTGGACTTCCACAGAGCCTGCTATACTGCAGACTACATTGGCTCGCTACCTGGATTGAATAATCCATGAATGCAAGGCTTATCAGAATAGGGTGTGCACTTCAATTCTTACCGTATTCATCAAGGGGAGCATCATAGTCATAGCTGGTAGTAATGAAAGGACCTCCAGCTGTTCGTCCAAAGTTTGTCCCACCGTGGTACTAAAAAAAGGATCAAATCAGAGTTTCTAGTTTTAATCAGACCATTTTCAGTTGCTAATGAAACTACAGTGTGCATGAAATTTACCATGTAGTAGTTCACCAAGGATCCTCCTGTCTGTATGAACCGAGCAACTGCAAATGCCAAATCTTGTACAGGTCTTTGGGAAATAGACCCACCAAATTCAGTGAACCTGCTCGTTATTTGCACATCAAAAGAGCAGTGTTGTCAATCTTCAGCAAAGCATAGGCAAATGTTTGGTGCTAAGGAATCATCGCATAGATAGATCACAGAGTCCTACCAGCCACTCCAAGCCTCTGTCCAGAGCTTGGGTTTGTATGGCCTATTGGGTGTAAATTGATGGCAGTAGAAGCCATTGCAAGTGTTTATCTGCCTCAGTTACCAATATGCACATAGTTAGAGCATGGTTTAAAGGATCAACATTCAAATATAAATGCATTAAGAAGCAAAACCAAAAGTCCACAATCAAACACACAAGTGCCTTACTAGAGGATCTGGAGTCTCATCGTCCTTGCACATAATCCATGGAACACCTGTCTGTGTCCTGACAGCCATGTTAGCAGCCCACACCATATAGTTATATCCATCTTCTCCGATTGATTCTCTTTGTTTCCCATATTCATTCTCAATCTAGCACAAGAAAACCAAAATCATAATTTTATTATCAGTTCCCAATTGACCTGGCAACTATTACTAATACCAATCAATACAGAGGCTCAAATTTTACTACCTGTGAGAGAATAATTGGTCCACCCTGAGACTGGAATAGGTTATGACTCTTCATCAAGTCCACAATCTTCTCAGTAAAAGACTGCATTGCTTCCTGTGAAGTGATTGCACATTTCTCATCAGTGGTTGCAATTTTATTAAGCCAACTATAGCTTAGAAACTATAACATGAGCTTGATAGTAGTAGATGATGGTGGGATGAAACTGTAAAATCTGAATTCAGACCTTGAAAGGTCCATTATCAGTTCTGAAGCTGATGCCTGGAATATACTTGAGCCACACAGGGAAACCACTGTACAATTCACAAAATCTGCATCAGAACTTTAGAATATTCTCAATTGACTCATTTGCTGAATAGCATTCCCAGGATATCAACTCAGACCAACTACCCCGCCCCCCCCCCCCCCCCCCCCCGGGGGGAGAAAACAAGAAAAAAGTAGAACAATAAAATGATTAAATATTCCAATTAGCTTATCTTAATTAAACAGAACCATGCAGGGACGGGTTTGAAGAGTGAGAGTGAGAGTGAGAGAAAGAAGAAGTACCCAAAATTCCACTCTCCACAAATATAAGGTCCAATTCTGAGATGAGCATAGAGACCAGCTTTCTGAATGATCTTTAAGAATCTGACTAGATCATATCTTCCTTCAAAATTGTACTGGAAAAACCCACCAACATTTGCGCCCACATAAATAAATGCGAAACAGAGAAGACAAACTAGCAAAAGATCATATCCTAACAAATTATAATAAGAACCTTCTTTTTTTAAAAAAAAATATATGTAATAAATAAAAAAGAGGGATAGATCAGTAGAAGTAAGATTACATTGCCAGGAGAAGGTTCATGGCCATTCCAAAACACATAGGTGTCAATCACGTCAAGCCCTCCTTCTTTAGCCTTCATAATCAGATCTTCCCACATCTGCGTTCATCACATTCCCACAAATGAAACCCAAAAAACTTAAGATTTGAATGACAGTAATCTACTCAAACAACCCCGGAAATTGAGAAAAATCAGTTGGAAATAAAAAGTGTACCTCAGGAGTGCTTCTGGGGTAGTGTATAGACCCAGAAATAAGAATTTTTCTTTGCCCATTAATCACAAGTGCTTTTCTATCATATGTAACACTACATCTAATCAATTGGGTTTCAATCACCAACACCATCAACACCCAGAACATGAAATTCATCTTTTTCACTGAAAATTCACTCCCCATCTTTGTGGGTGTGACACTCGATTAGTATGGCTGTCAGAAAGAATGAAGTAATGAATGAATGAGAGCTAAAAAAACAAAATGTGGGTGGGAATTTAAGAGAGAGACAAAGGAGGAGGTTGTTGAGACAGGGGAATGGTAACTGTATGCATAATGTGTATGGGCGTCGCGGTTTAGTTTGGCTGTGATGTGAGTGAGTGTGATGAAGAAGAGAAGAGTTGCGAATCAGAAATTATTGGGAGGACTCATTCAATTCTTTCCCACACCCTTCTCTCTCTCTCTGTCTTGGATCTCTCGGGAGTAGCAATTTATATAATTCACGGATCATTCTTATACAGACTACAGCTTTGTCATCTCACAATTGTAATCTGCGGCATCACTGGTTGTCTGTGACTTATGAATTCCTTGCAATAATTAAATTTAAAAGAAATCTCACCCAAAAAAATAGAAATAAAGATAGAGAGATCTTATAATCCTGCCCCCACCTCGGCTATAGATGGGAAAAATTGATTGGATATGATGATATAGCTCAAATTCAATTTATTAACAAAAAGAATTGAATCAATTTTGACTCAAAATTGACGCAAATTAACCTAATTATTGAATGGCTCGGTTTAAATAGATCTATTTATCAGTTCTCCCTGCACTTATATTATATATATAGACCTAAAGTCATGATATGATGTAATTTGGACTTTGGAGTTAGAAAATTTCTTTTAGAAGGGCCTATAAAAATAGAGGTAGATTTAGAAGCAAAAAATAACAATATATAAAAATTAGGGTTTATAGACTTATACACACATTAGGTCCATAAAAACACAATAATAAATAGATAAATTGATTAAGTTTAAGTACTACTAATCGTAAGATTTGTGCAGTCAAAGGAAGATACGATACACATAGGGCGAGTGCATTAGTGCAAGACCTCTTAATCTCTGATAAACATTAACAATGCAAAAGCACATTAAAAAAATAAAAAATAAAAAAACTGTCGGTTGAGACAAAAGTAAACAGAAATGCTGCAACTTTTTAAGTGCGCTGATAAAAATGCATGTGATCCTCGTCACAAATTCACAAACGAGCAACCAACAGGTTTGGCGTGGATGGGAGGCCAGAATTTCTTACTTTTGATTAGTTATGTATCGAGGTTACTCTATCAAAGTGGAATTGTTAAAGGGGATCGAAAGTCCTCTCTGAGTTCTAATTGTAAAAATTTAGGTAATGCATCGATTGGTTCAGCGATGAGGAACGGATCGATCAATCAAGCATTATAATCAGGATTTACGAATATGGTAATCAAAGGTGACAATAAGATCCTTATTCAAGTTATGAGCGGATGAATGTATGTGTGGGCAAATTTAGACACTTGCCCAAGACATCTCATCTCTTTTGAAGCCAAGCAACAAAGGCTCACACTCACCATATGTACAAAAAGAAGGCAATGCGACAGTTGATAGTATGACCCAGTCGGTTGTTCAGCTTCCCTTGTATGCTATTCATATACCCCCATCAAATAAGTTCAGTGTATCGTAATTAATGATTATACTTAGTGCCAACAATTATATCTATATGTAGAATTTAATCAGGAGATTTGAATATAATAAGAAGTGAGGCTGTTTTAGAAAAATGTATAAATATACGTGAACATGATATATATTTTCTTTACAATCGCATATAGATTTAATTATAGCCTATACTTTAAGTTTTTTTGGGGGGTATGTTTAGAATTCGTCAAAATGTGAAAAGAGAGGAGCTAGCTCTAATACAACTTATTTTCTTCCATATATGTCTAAATTCTCTAAATTAACTTTAATGAATCTGCACCGTGTGGCTTGATTCGGGCAGATACACATATGTGGTAATGGTGTCACAAATGAACCTCCTCCACCGTTCACATCATGCATTGTTTATTGCACTAATTAACATTAAAGGGACAAGGTTAGCACCTTCATTAAAAAAGCTAATTAATGCTAATGTTGGAATCACAACCCAGATCAGACATATGGAGGCCGCATCTTGCATGCCATCTCAGTCTACAAATTATTATTACGCACCTTTTTTTCTGTTTCTTTTTAATTTTTTGGGGTTCTGTTTCAATTTTTATAAACTTGTGGTTTCTGCTTGCTAGTAACATCCGAGGGTCTCAAATAGTGAAGGAAAACGCGTCGGTTAAATCGTGTTAACTTCAAATCACAATTAATTCAGTCGGAATCAGATTAATATTATACTATCATGTTAGCTCGGAATTTTCCGACTCTACTCTCAAGTCTCGGCCGTTACAACGCCACCATGAACGGGGGGAAGTAATTAAAAGAAATTTAAGAGGGCGGGGATTTAAAACTTTAAATTCAATCAAATCAAAATTGATGCAATCAATACCAAGTATACCTGGCTGTCTACGCTAATGCCACACGGCTACTTATTAGACAGTAAGACGTATAAACTGGCATCAACACACAGCGGTAATCAAGCGAACAACTTGTAATTTGTTATTCGTAGTAGTAGCAAACTAATTAATAATAATTATTATGATTGTGCGGGTGCATTAAATTGCTACTTCTTTTGTACTCCGACCCTACCCAACTTAGCTTATCAATCAAAATATGGCCTACCCTCCCCCTTTCACACTTACCGACATTTTCCTCCTTTAATTCTTTCGGTTTTTTTTTTTTTGGGTTTTTTTGCCCTTTTGATTTAGCTGTGATAGAAAGTAGATGCTCATATTTTTAAAAAGTAGTTTCTAAACATGAATAACTCTCGTATTTTGGGCATAAATTTTTCAGTAATTCATACAATTTTCCTAATAGATATTACTGAGAATGAGAAGATTTAAAAGTTGGAAGAGTGTGCGCTAGCTATTTCTGAAGGTTGAATAAATTTTTAATAATATATGTTTCATTTTTATTATGCGCTCGGTTTGACACTAATTGAATACATGAAAATAGCAATACATGATTAATGATGGTGCCATCATACCTGGAACATCAAGATTATCCGAGTGCCGTTGATAACTTATGGATTAGACAAAAAGTGATCCAGAAGTTAGCTAATTTCAACGTCTATGTCACTTTTAATTAAGCATGCAATTGAGTGAGTACCCCCTTTTTACTCCCTAGTAATTACACTTTTAATCATCATGGTTTTCAGAGGCTTGGTAATTAGAGTGAGAAATGCACCATTTTTATTTTAACAGTAGCTAGGTTAATACAGCGACTTTGATTAATTTGATAGGAAAATGACCGTTTGAATGCGAATTGACTGATGGTGCCACCATCCAGCAAGCATGATTAAACCTCAAAGTATGATTAACTAGGGATAATCTCATGAAAGATCCATGCAAAAGACAAAACGCACATTCGGTTACTCAGTAACTTCTGTAGTTTCTTGCCCCAGTTAACGTCTCGATTGTCTTTTCAACTGCAGATAATGACGTATATATTATTACAATGCTGTTTGTGGATAGCAATGCATGATAAGATTGATTTTCTAGCTGTGTCATTTTTTTTTTTCTAATCTAGAATGTGTACCACTTACATTACTTGAGAAAACAAATATTTACAAGAAAAGCTTTTTATTTTAACGTAGGTGATTACTTAAATATTATGAGCTATTATTCAAGAGGTTTATTGGACTAATGTAGAGGGAGGCAGCACAAACTAACCCTAACAGAACTTAGGTCTAGCAAGCCCAGTCGCCGTACACCTTGCACATGTGAATTTAAACGACAGTCACCTTGTACATGTCAAAGTCGTACAATGGCAGCGTAGTTGGTGGCCTTGAGCTGTCGGTCCCTTGACCCCTCTAGGAAAGATACTAATATTGCTTCAAGCCATCTTTGTAATTATACATTAAATTTGATATTGTAATGAATTTCTTTATTGAAAAAACAAAAATACGACTTCTTAATCGATTTTAATTTATAAGGGCCTCATTGACTAACATCTAAAGTTAGAGCTAGAATTTACAATGCAGAAGCATCATGTTACGACTGATCAATCAAGTAATATAATTGGCGAATAATTTATACATTGATATTTTAAAGAATCAATTCCAGAAAATATTTTGACATAAAGTATCGACATCGCTTAATATAGAAGCAATATTACCATGCTTTCAATTCCAAAGGCAATGAAGTTACTAATGATTTGGACGAGTGAATTCAGACTGCTGAAATCATCAAATCAACCATATGAGCTTAATTGATATTTAAGCGTATGATATCTCTGGGGTGTAATATAGATTATTACTCTCCTTACCGCAACGTACACGCGTCAAGCAAGTATTGGATAGACTGTGGTCAAGCAACACGTGACAAAAGGTGGAATTGGAGTGTTGGAAGCCGTCGGTGCACGTGTTAGTGTCAACCATCATTGACGGGAATATAAGTTGGCCGTTGAGCCGTTGTTCGGCCCGCTTTTCTCTAAATCCGCTTTAGTCTTTCCCTACCAATTCATTAACCACAATTTGTTTATGAAAAAAATTTGTTAAAAAGTGAAAAAACTGCGAAGATTCACGGTTAATTTCGCAGATTCACCATGCCTCTTTTAACTGTCTTCAAAAAGTCATGACATTTCTTCGATCCATGATACGGTTGGACGCTTTTTTATTAGAAGTTAATCATTTTGCTTAACTTTTTATCTTGTAATTAATATAAAAATCAAAGAAATTAAACGATAAAATTGTTGATGTTTAATTTTTTTTAAAAGCAAAAAGTTATAGTGGTTGTCACTATATGACAACCACCATAACTAAAACAATCTTGAGCGTTCATTTATTTTTTTATTGATCTCAGCCGTTGATTTACTTTGTTATTAAATAGTTAGAAACGTATATTGAAAATCACAAAAAAATGCAAATACTGACAAAAATAATTTTTACGTTGCATTGGTTGGTTTCTCTCAAATAATATTAAAAACACAAACTAATTTTTTTTGGGGGGTAAAAAAATGGTTTGCATATTTCCGGCCGGCTGACGATTAATTTTCTAGCGAAATTCACATTTTCTCTCTTTCTCTGGCTGTCGGCGGCTCTCAGTCTCTCTCTTCCTCTATTTAATACCATAAAATGGTACTTTTTTGTTGGAAAAAAAAAAATAGAAGATTTCATCACCTTTCTATTTTTGTTTAGTCTATTTTTTCAAGCAAAAACATTTGAGAATAACCAAACAATGCGACATAAAAATTATTTTTATCAATATTTACATTTTTTTGTGATTTCCAATATACATTTCTAGCTATTTAATAACAAAAATAAAATCAACGGTTCAGATCAACAAAAGATTAATGAACGTTCGATATTGTTTTAATTATGGTAGTTTTCATATAGTAACAACTACTATAATTACACTCTTTTAAAAAAGGAACTCATTACTTTTAAAAGTTGGATGTGTCTCAATTTTAAACAACTCTGTCTGAAAAAATTATTTGGTAACATACACGTACATGCAGGAGTTACTACAATATATGTAGTTATATCGATTATACTTTACAAATGTAATATAAATTCGATGCTTTATATATATATATATACATATATATATATATATATATATATGTTATTATGATGACTCATATTACGAGACATGAAGTGCTAAAAAAGTATTACGAGGCATGAAGTAAGTCATTCTCCGCTTTTCATCCTCTGAAACAATCAGAAATTAATAATAATAGTTTCAAATCTAAAGGGACCAACACTAATGAACACGTACTTAGTAAAATCATACATAATATAAGTGGAGTTGATGGGATTAAAATCCGTAAACTATTGAAATGCATATTTCAAATGGCAGAGTACACAGACAGAAGTACTCGTGGTGGAAACTGATCCAACGAGCACGAAATTTGGTGTATGATTGACCTGACTGATCGTAGAAAAAGGTTATGACAGTGTGGAATATGAAGAAGCTGGATTTCAAGTTCCAAGAAGAAGCAAAAACTCGGAGCATTTGAGCTGGCTGCATTTATTAGTCATGTACGTACAGGTAGGTATAGAGGTGGCTTCCAAACAGGCCGTCTGACCCAATCTACGCCCATCCTTGATTTCTTAATGGATAATTACCATACATAATTGTGTGATCAGCCAGTTCTTTGATCGTGTCCCACTCCCACCCAGTTACTTCTTCCCTTTTTTTTTAGCCAGAGCTTTATTGATCATTGGAAGTTCGTTATTTTTTAAGTCCCTTCTTTATTTTTTTGGGGATATAATCTAATATACAGTACACTAAGATTATCTAGGTACAAATATAAAATGCTACTTTTAAATGTCAAACGTTAATACTATTAACTTTTCAAAAATACTACTTAAAACGCTAAATGATACTTAAAATACTAATCAAAACACTAGTTTACCGAATACTAAAAATTACCTAATTAGTGTGTTGACCTTATCAAAACGCTAAACGCTACCCAAAATGCTGTTGCCGAACACGACTTTAGTTGTTAGCGGATAGCTGTTTAGATGAACGTTTGAAACTAATGTGTTTGATAAATTTAGTTATTACGCTAGCTGATTAATGTAAATTGACATAAAAGGATATAGAAAATTTCTAAAGATAAAATTTTTAAAGGATATTTTTTGACTAATAAATATGAAACCCTACTTTTAAATGTCAAACGTTAATACTATTAGATTTTCAAAAACGCTCCTTAAAATGCTAAATACTACTTAAAATGCTAACCAAAATACCAGTTTATCAAATATAAAAATTAACTAATTAATACATTTATCTGATCAAAATATTAAACGCTACCCAAAATATTATTGCCAAAAACATTACCTTAATCACTTAATTAAGATGTCTTCATTTCTAATTGCTGCATTTCTAAGGCTATGAATTGGCAGTCTATCCAATCATAAATTCATAGTGATTCAACATGTGAATATCCCATTGGGTCTAATGCTGAAATTTTTGGCCCATGCTGCCATTGTAAAATTCAAACGTTAAAAAAAGCCAAACATTAGTCCAACGGCTTTCTTTTCACTTTCTCAATCACTCGGCTTGATTTCATAGTATTTTCATGTGACAGGACCAGTGTAATTTTGCTCTATTTTGGGAGAGATTGATTGTTCTCAATCATATTCATTCTTGTGCCTCCCCATTTGCTACTTTATTATCAACTGTGCTTTTCGGCCCAATCCATTTTCTCATGGAACACCAACAAACCATGGGCCACTTCATTTGGGCTATGATACCCTTCTTTGCTTTGGATCGTTGGTGCCATAAAATAGTGAAAAGGCCATAGTATGTAACGTTAGTCCAAGCCCACATTTTTTCGCATTTTACAACTTCTCCATATATTTCACTTCACTGAACACTATGCCCTTTCCATCTATTAGGCTCCGTTTAATCATTAGAAAATTTGATAAAAAGAAAATTTGAAGGAAAAAAAATATGAAGGAAAAAAAAGTATAGAGAAAATAACTTTTTTTCTCTTATTTGGATCAAGGAAAAAATATAAGAATTTGGATGAGAAATTTGAATATTGATGAACTACTTAAATCATTTTGATGCCATCTAAATAAGACAAGGTTGGAGAAGGTTGGAAATTTTCCTCAAACTTTCCTCACAATTTTATGAGGAAAATTTTATCACTTGTTTCTAACAATTTTTTCAGCAAACTTTCCTCCATATTTTTTTCTTTGTGATTTTCTCTAAACCAAACACAAGAAAAAAAGTAACTTTCTTAATTTTTTTCTTTTCACTAATTTTTTCAAAGTCCAAACAGAGCCTTAATGAAAGTTGAAACCTTGTAATTGCATGTGAATGCCAGTTTGTAGCGTTGATAAAGTTTTCAAGAGTAATAGAGAATTTAGGTTTGAATTATACTTATATTAATGTTCATACTTCTCATACGATAGAAACGAAATTTTGTTGATGTGATACTCGTTGCATTATCGGTGTTGATTTATTGGACATATTTAATTGGTTCGTAGTCGAACTCAAAACTTGTGTGATTTCTAGAGATTTAAAAAGAGAGGTCTATGTACTACACAAATCAAAGTGAGTCATTTACATGCTAAATTTTGGCTATTGATTGTAAACTTTGTTTTTTTCCCTATTTATTTTATCTCACACGTATATTCAAGTATAATTCCTTTTTCCTTTAAACAAAAGGGTGGGTTGAAGTGTTTTGATTATTTTTTTTTTTTTGGGGGGGGGGGAATGTATGTGTATGTCAAAGTTCCAAAAAATCCTACAAGTTCCTATACCTATTTTTAATTGAGGCTAGACATATTATACTTTTGTAATGTATGCATAGTGTTTATATTATTTTTCATTTTCAGGAATAAAAAAATTTTAAACTAATAATTTTAAAAATTCATGGTACAAGACAAAATTTGGTCAAAGTAAGGCAATATCTTAGTGATATATATCGATATCATTTGGGAAGCGTCACATTCTTTATATTGATTTTTATTAATACAATACAATATATACCAAATAATAAAGTATGGTATTTTATAATTGTGCTATAGGTTAGGGAAATGAATTTAAACACAACTTTTTAGCCAAAAAATTGAAGAGCTAAGATGTGGATGTGACAAATTTGGTCGCTACCAGTTAAAAATTGACATGGACAACACAAAAGTACCCATATATTTCCGGGCCCTTTTCGTTAATATTGTTTTTTTTTTGGGGGGGGGGGGGGGGGGGACCGAGTTCGATATTTGGACTGTATGATCCAGATTTCCCAACTGCTCCTTGCTATTAGATCAGTACGTACTGCAATCGATGCGTACCACTGCTTGGGCTGGGCCCACTTCTAATTTCGATCACTATTTCAACACGTGTTGACTATTCAATCAAATTATTGGGTTAAATTTTATATATTAATTGAGTTATAAATAAAGAATTATGTATATAAATTTACATACGTATCTTCTCATATGTGAGCTATCAATAAAGATTCAATACGAGCACATAATTTTAATCAAATGGGAACACTGGCAAATTACGATCGAGCAACCCGCTTTGATACCATATTAAATTTTTATATATCAATTAGGCTTTGAACAAATAGTCATGCATATAAACTCAAATGAGGTTTTAACCTACAATCAATTGACAATGAGTAAAGTAACTTGCAAGCTTATACACATACGTAATCCCCTTAATTATATCAATGTGTGATAAACTTCACTTTTACACTCCAACAGGCTCCTATTACCAACATAACTCGCAATTTTATTTTCTGTAAAAAAAAAAAAAAAAAGAAAACAAAATGGTAGCTGTGGGAAGGACCTACGGTGGTTTAAGCAAAGCTTTATTTCTCAAAAGGAAAGTTTATAACTATATTAAAATTTAATTTACACCTTAGTGGTGTACAATAAGATCATTTCGATGGTTAGGAATGAAGATTTGGATGGCTAGGAATAAAGCTTATCACTATCGTTACGTTGTAAAGTTGTATTATAATCAGTCTTGTTATAAGCAATTTGTCCCAATCCTAGAGAACAACATTATTTTTTGAATAGGGTTTGTTCTTTTCGTTGAAAAATAGGGATTGAGAAATGGATAAAGTTAGTTAAAGTAGGTATTTTTTTATTGAAGTGGGAAGTTGGTATGTTTTTTATATGATGGATAAAAATTGGTTAAAGTAGTGGATTAAAATTGATTGAAATAGATTAAAGTTGATATTTTTTAATTAAAGTGCGCGAAATAGGTTGAAGTAGATTAAAATTGATAAATTGAGATTTACCAACAACAAAAACAGGACCTTATTAGTAGGATTAACAAGAAGTTCTAAAATTAATAAGCAACATCAAATAAAAATATTTCAACGACAAAAACAGGGCCTTATTAGTAGGATTAACAAGAAGTTTTAAAGTTAATAAGCAACATCAGATAAAAATATTTCTCCATTTTTTTTTGTCGGCTGATATAAAACAAATCCGATACGATATAAAATTAGGTCCCATAAAGAGATTTCTAATCAAGAAAAGATGGGAGGATGTACGTAGACAGTGACTTTGTGACATTAAAGCTAGGTCATACCATCCCCACATGCAATCAACCATATTTCTGCACACAATGATTTTTTCTCAAAGAGGGGGACCCAAAACCCTAATCTCCAAAACTAGATTAGACGGGCTAATATAATTGCACTAATGTCAACCCTCAACCCCAACACCAAGGCCTCCCATTCTTCTTCATTCACAGATATGCTCAGATGGGCTTCTTTTTAAGCCACTATATGTATTTGTGGAGGATCAGTTCACACCACTAGCGAACAGTAAATACTGTAATTATGGGAATTCAAAGGGACCCATGTGGTGTCACTTTGATGGGTAATCTTCCCCTCATCTTTACCGTTGGAAAGTATACTATTTCATCTTTTTCAGCTCTCCACCTGCCACATCAACCACCAAATATATTGGTCAAAGGGGAACAGCAAAAAGAAAGGGCGAGGGGGTAAAAGTTATTATCCTAATCTGCTTGAGATCATACAATATGATGACACATTACTCTTACAAAGATAGTGTTGATACATGCAAATAAGTATTGATGAATATTGATTTATGCTCAAGATATGATTAGAAAATTTTAATAACTCTCATCGTAATAAGTGTTGATTAGTGTTAAATAGACTCATCAGTGTGCTGATTAATGTTGAATATTAATGATAAGTACTTACGCTAACTTGAAAAGAATATGCCGATAGTTACAATGTGCCTTTTTTTTTTCAATATGTATATTTTTCGAGCTGTTTATAACTATTTCTTTAAGTCATATTATTAGTTTCCAAATTTTCAATAGTTTACATTATTAGCGTCCAAAATCCTAAAATTTTAAATGATGAAAAAAGGGTAAAGGACACACCTATAAGAGGTGACAAGATGATGGAGAAAGATTGAGATTTCCAGCCTTGCAAGTTCAAGACCAGGGCAGAGTCTTTGTCCGCCACCAAATGGAGTGAATGTATAGCTACTTGCAACTGCTCCTTTCTTCTGTTGATAATAAATCCAAAAAATTGTTTAATTTTGTGGCCGCTCTATCTGCTCATGTTATGTTCATTATATTGCAGCTTGTCGGGAAGGTGGAGATGATGATGATGATGTTGATCAAGATCATGATGATGATAATTGCTTAGTAATCATTGCATCCCAAGATATGCAATTATTGATGACAAGGACTAGCATGTTGGTGCAATTATAACTAAACACATAGGAAAGAGTCCAAAGGGTCGTTTTTTCTTATGAGCTATGGCAGCAATTATTATTAAATTTAATTGATAATATATATAATTAATTCGACTTGAAATGATGCACTTAAGAAATTATGATATCACATGAAGTAAACTTTGAGCTATAAGGGAATTCCTTAACAAAGAGATACAAGGAGGGGGGGAAAAAAAAAAAGAAAAAAACAAACCTCCCATCTCCATGGATCAAAATGATATGGATTCTCATAATTTTGTTCATCCATATGAATAGAAGTTAAGGATGCCAATACACACCATCCTTTTGGTATCAAATATCCTGCAATAATCATACATAACTTCAATTCCTTGTAAGGAGTGTAATCAATTTATGGGGGACCCAAAGATTTACACTTATGCGGTATCTTTTGAAATTTTAGACTTCTGGGTGATCGGGTGTTTCTGTAAGTATTATCTTTAAAAGGTGTCGTATTCGGTATGTATCTTTATGTGGTCATCCTACCTGCTATAATGGGTTAATTGGAGGACATTAAATACCAATTGTCAAAAAATTATGAAATAAAAACTTAGATCCATTTCAATTCCACACACATAAGCATCAATATTACGTTATTGTATTTTGAGCTTTCCGAAACTTCGTGAAAGCAAAACCCATCGTAAAAATTGTTATTGTATTTTGTTCTTACGGCATTCACTTGTATCTACCTACATGCAAATCACAATTAATTATTACCAGGACAGAGGAAGACTGACCTTTAATTTCTACATCTTTAGTAGCCTGTCTCCAAACTGCATTTATGATATTGGCCATCCTAAGGGTTTCACTGATAACCTATTAGAGGACACACACTTATTATGCATGCGGCATGCCATATTTGAAAACAACAATAGAAATTATAGAAGCTAAAGTTCTGAAAGAGGTAGCCAAATCAACCCACATTTTGTGTAAATGCCAAAGACATGTAGTCATTCCATGCATAAGGCTCACTAGAATTGATCTTCTGCCTCTTCAAATCCATGTTCTCTTCCTATAAAAAACATGCACAATCAGTCTCCCTAGCAACATTAATTTTAAAAATATATGTATATTAATGTAGTATCTTCCATGCATAATGTCAAAACATATCAAATCAACAAACAATAATAACAAATATCAGTCATCTCAACACTACCATCACGACACCACCATAATGAATACTAAATAATGCTAATACGAATTTCGAAAAGATTTAAATGCGACTAATAAACTTGCATATGCAAAAGTACACAGCCATGTAATAATTAATCTACCGTGGTCAAATCAAAATGTATCAATTAATATTTCAACTTGGTCAAAACAAAGCAAGGTCTACTATTACAGTTGTACCGACTAAAATGACAAATAACGGCCAGAAGTTGTTGCGAGGGAGGGGAAAAAACATTTCAACTCTTTCACTTATGTTAGTACTAAACAGTATCGTAAAATAAAGGCTATCTTTTCTCGGGCCAGCAAGAATTCAATTATCAATCGATTACCCTCTTTTTTCGCCTTTCCAGACGGGTCAAATTTGAAGTCTGACCAATTGTACATATATAATACATTTGAAATTTTAACCTAAGAGTAACTGTTTTTTACTCATGGGAGAAGGACAATATGCACCATAATGAGCTTCCTTGTTACCCCAATTCAATTGTTTTGGGGTCGAGAGATCTTTCATGCCGATTTGATACTTCATCATAACCAGTCTCTTTTACGCAATGACAATTATTTAAATTCTAATGTCAGATTTCATTAAAACTTTTTATGCACGTGTTCTGAGATTAATCTTTGTACAGACAATAATATTTGCAGAGATGAGATTGTCTATATCTAAAACTCTTCAAATCTAGAAAAATGAAATCCAGGCTAAAAATTATTGTTGTTGTGATTTTAGTACTCCACTTACCAAGACGCACTTAAGATAATAATTACAAAAATTTCACGAATTGAATTAGCAAATATTAATATACCATGTTAGAATCTTAATTGTTTTTAATCAATTGAGGCTTTTTCAGGGGGATTGACTATGAAAATTCATTATGACGAGGCCCGACAAATTAAGACACTGCCCAAGTGGAAGTAGTGGAGTGGGTGATGATCACAGAAAAGAAAGAACAAAAGTGCGATCTGCCGTGTCTTTTTACGCAGAAATGGGCAAATCAACTCGAACTTAACAAAGTCAAACACTACCTTCCTTCGATTCCTTATTAATTATTCCTCCTTTTTCTTTTTCTTTTTCTTTTTCTTTTTCTTTTTGGAGAGACGGTTGGGGTTTCACTGCATGCAAATATAACTACGCAGAATTAAAACGTGATCACGACGTCTCATTACGTAACGTACCACTCAATTCAATGCTATCATCCCTCAAAAAGTCAAAAGTCAAGCCGTCCCCCCAAATAATTTAATGAGATCTTTGCATTGCATGTATATGTATATTCCTCGTTATTTTCAATATTTTTGAATAGTGGTAAATTTAAAAATTTTGTATGAATGTGTTTCATTCTTAAATTTTTTTTATCTAATAATACAAAATTTAAAATAATTTTTAACTAAACGAATGAGGTAGAAAGACCGCTATAAGAATATAATAAAATCAAAATATATAGCATTGGACATATATACTTACCACTAGTTGTGCTATAGCAACAGGGTTGTCACTTAGGTACTTGACAGCAAGGGTCATCACCATTGGAACTGAATCCTCTCCAGGAATCATCATCTCGATTATATTCCCTGTGATGAAATCAAACGGTAGAGGTTGATCGCCCTGGTGTCTGTCGCTTATGTCACGTAACAGCACGTCAATTGCATCAACACTACTTGTTGCTTGATGATCTAAGTTGTTGCCCCTACTGCCATTCTTGTTTATGGCTGTTGCTAATCTTCTCTTCTCTATAATCTTTCTTACCATCTTTTGAAGCCTCTCTTTAGCCTGCATCGAATATTGGTATTATCTTTTAAATTCATATCACGCAGTTCTCCATAATTTAACTGTATAATACTAAGATTGCCCCACTTCAACACCTAATTTTGGGTTAGAGTACTTTAAAATATTGAATTGATTTGCCTTATTGCTGATTTACATGGGTAATGCCTAAGTTATAACAATCAATTTTGAACCTCGCTGGTTAGATGTTTTATCACTGCGTATGTACTACTGTTAAGGATCTTATCTATGGAAGAGGACTATGTACAGTTGGAGAAAAGAGAGCAATCTTACAGTCTACTCATCTAACAGTCGGTACTTTTTCAAACTGTTAATTTACAACCAGTGGTAGAAAATATTTGATAAAAAAATCCTCAACCACTAGACATGTGGGCTGCGAGATGGCGGCTCGCTCTAACTGCAAAAGATCTCAATCCATTATCTGGTTAACTATTATGGAGTAGAAAAGCAGTTTATTGCTCACCTTTAAAGATTTGTAAAGTTGTGTACCGGGGAACTTGATGGGTAAACATATCAAACCTTTGATGAACTCTCTGTATTCCTTCTTAAACAACTCCATTTCTTCCCCAGGAGCAAGGCTGGTTAACACTTTAACCAATATCTCAAATGTAATCTGTTAATTAACCAACAAAACATATAAAATCAATGAATTAGTCACTCAACCAATATATTCTTTCTATTATACATACTAGAAATTAGAGGCATATCATAAAGAGAAGGAAAAGAGAAAAAAAAACCTGCTTAGTTTGGTCTTGGATGTAAACAAGGGGTGCATCCTTCCAAGTTTCCAAGGAGAATTTAACAGAGTTCTCAATGTCTCTGGTGATCTGAGCCTTCAATTCTGGGGATTTTAGGAATCGTCCAATCGAGGCATGAACTCTCTTGTGAAGAGCTCCATTCATTTTTAGAATGGAGGATTCACCAAATAATTCAGTTATGGATTTTGGATAAGACGGGATGAAAATATTCCCATGATTTTGTAACACTGCCCTGTTAACTTCTGGATCAGTTGATACTATCACTGGTTTTCCTAATAGATGAGTTCTGAAAACATTTCCATACCTACGTCATAGGAAATAATTTAGAGATTAGAATGCCAGATAGCCCAAATTTTAGGAATGCTACGATGCAATCAAGGAGAACCTGGTAGAAATATAGAATAATTAGGCACAATTTGTTATAGCAAACAAGTTTTGACTAAGAAAGAGCAACATTTCATGATAGAATTTTGATCCTCTCATTAATTTAGTTAAAAAAAAAAGATGATACAAAAACAAATTTTTGAACTAATTGGTTTATGATTGTAGATTTTAGGTAACTTCGTATCGTGGTAGCTAGATTTGACAATATTTCATTAGCTTAAGTAAGTCCTTGTATGCCTCCACCTGGCGGCTAAGCTTGGACTAGTGGTCGTGCCTACAAACTAGGCTACCCAATTTCAACAAAAGATAGGTCGAATCGATAAATTTATGTATAAAAATTAGATCACTTAAATAACTATGCACAAAACCGGTCGATAGATTTAAATCATGACTTATATTGAATTAATTCAATTATAGATCTGCTTATTAGTCGCCACCATTTTTTTTAATTACAAAATCGAACACAGACAACATGATAATGCTTGATGTGCCAAACAGCCAAATTGGAAATGACTAGCATAAAATCCAAGGAAATTTTTTCTTTTTTGGGGGGGGGGGGTAAAACTACATGAATTTAATCGGCACAATGGAGGTAAATACAAAATACTGACGATGAAAGAATGAGTCTAGAAGACAGGGGATGGGGATGGGGATGGGGATGGGGGGTCAATTTATTTTAACATTGGGAGGTCAAGTCTAAGCATAATACGGAGGGCAGGGCTGTCTCTGCGACTCTATCTTCGTGTTTACTGCCTGTGCCTGCATTTACGTACACGTAGAGGAGGTTCAGTTAAATCTCCTGAGTCCATTTACCGTTGTTGCCTGGGCAAGCCAGCCTTTCCCCTTTTACTAAACTTATTACCCTCTTCTCTTGCTTTTTCTTCAAATTCACCAATTCTTTTGTTTTATCTATCTGTACAGGTTGGTTTAAATATTTTGACATTTGTTTCCTCTTGAAGGATTTCGGGTGTGCTTTGTGAATGGAGATCGACAATTTATGGTTAGAGAGCACGGTCCATTTATGAACCAACACTAACTCGACTTTGTTAACAGAGAGACCTGAATACCAAATAATATGATTCTTTTTAGTTTCCCCTTTCTTCTTGTTGCTGTGATTCAATTGATCCAAACTGTTGAGTAGTCAATCAAATATACATATGATCTGAACCAAAGGGACAATATGGTGCTTGCAGTTTGACTACTGCAACCCGGACACTTGTGTTCCCTTGTCAAACACACTTCTTTTTTGTAAAATATAAAATATTTTTGGATTTCTTATTTCTTATATTTTTTAAAAAAAAAATCTTCAGTTAATACGTCATCTTGTGATGATTGAGAGTTGAGACATTGGGGTTGAAAAAAATCCAATCCCAAAATGGTGTAGTGTTACACATGCATATTAATTACTTTAGACAAAGTTCTTAAAAAATGTTATTATTATGAATGTAGGTTTAAGTTATTGCGTACATTAATGCATGAAAATCCTCCCTTTTTACTCCCCAAAAAAAACCCAAAAAAAAAAAAATTGTTACATTAATTAATGTTGGTGGAACCGTGGAATAGTCTCTTGACAAAATTTCCAGGTTGACGCATTAAATGAAAGGCAGTATAAATTAGCCATAAATCAAACCAAGGTTTAAGCTAAGGGTTGCCAGCATACTCTATGTCTGCATGCTATCATGTAGAGTGGGCTACAATTCGGGTTAATTATAAATCCACTACGTACTCTTCTCTTTCTGAGGTTGTCAGTTTTCTCATTTTATGGCATGCTACACCTTGGAAAAAAAAGAACTTAATTAATGTCAATATCTCATGTTGATTGTTATAGCCTGAACCTGGTTGAGTTGAATGTGGATTTGTGTTTCTGTATGTGTACATTGGTATTGTCAAACAATTAAAATTTTGATTTTTTAGATTAAAATAAAAGAAATAAATTCAAATATATAAGAAATAAGACTGCCTACATTTGAATCTTTTCAGACCTCGCAAAAGCAAAATCCATATTAAAAATAGTTGTTGTAAATTCAAACATATATGGAGAGGAGATTGAGCTTTAGTTTAGAGGATAAACTTATTTCAATGTTTATGAGAATATTCTCTTTTTCAATGAATTTTTTAAATACATACCATCATTTTAAGCACGAATTTCAGCCAATAATATTAGACATTGTGTCTTTCTTTAAATAAGCTACACTATTAATTGGCATCGATTCATTAAAAAAAAAAGATTAATTAAAAAATTATTTCCATGCATAATTAAAGTATCTTCCTTTCCACACACACATATATATATATATATATATATATATATATATATATATATATATATGATGACTTCTCTTAGGTCCATCAGCCACTGAATATAATCATTAATAACCCAAAGTAGTTTATAGGATCCACCGATCATTCCACTGAAGCTCACAAGATCCACTCAATTAATTACAGGGACGTGATTATTCTGAGTAATTATCTAATTAGGCTCTTAAGCATTGTTTTGGTATAAAGCATTCTGAATGTCTTTTTCTTGTTAGTTGTATAAATTAAGCCGTTTATGTGGATGTAAAAAAAGCGGTTACCCCCTTTTTCTCTCCTTTCTTGAGGTTTTTTTTTGGTTTTTTTTGGGGGGGGGGACAAAACTGATTGCTTGACGTTCCAAAGGTTTGATTGGTCAAAATTACTCTTAATTATTCAAATAAAATCATTCTAATCACAAATGGATGAACAAAAAAGAAAAAGGAAAAAAAAAAAAGAGGGGAAAGGGGATCCCACAAATTAAACCAGTTTTATGTACACAACAAATTGAAGAAATTCCAAAGGAGATGTCAGATATGGAGATGGATACCGTCCTATAATTACAATTTACAAATTTACAAATTTTAATAAGAAGCAAGCATAACTTGATTTTGATTTCAATCCATGTCCCAAAAATTCATTTGGGTTTTCTTGTAAAACAAAATTTCAAGAGAAAACGAGAATTTTATTGCCTAGGTTGATGAACGAACTCGAGCTTTTTCAGAAGAAATACGCGCGCACAGACACATACACACACATACAGACAGACAGATAAGCGTGGAGATCAGAGAAACATACAGGGATTTGCGGTGGAGCATGAAGGAGACGGGCTTGGAAGTGTAAGAAGAGGAGATGAATTCGAGAGTTTCGCCGATGAACGGCCACCCGGAACTTCCCTGTGGAACCCTACTTGCAGCAGCACTGCTTGGCCTCATCTTCTTCTTCTTCTTCATCTCATCTTCATCGTCATCTAATTTCATGGCTCTTGCAGTTTCTATCTTATTATTATTATCATCATTACTACTACTAGTACTGTCATGGTTATGGTGAAACCCCAACCCCCAAAGGAGGGCCAGGCCTACCGCCACCAACACCGTCATCATCAACTCCCACATTCTCTCTCTCTCTCTCTCTCTCTCTCTCTCTCTCTCTCGTGAATGAAAATACGAAATAATGTTATCCTCAAGCAGTGAACCTAACATATATATATATATATTTGTGGAATGTGGATGCCCGGGATATCTTTCCTTTTCTCTTTATATTATTATTCGCTCAAAAGCACTTGTCAATTCCTATTAGTATTGACTACGAGGAGTCTATATTGCATTTTTCATTGTAAATACTCTCATAAATCACAGTGTATTTGTTATGAGCATGCTCTTTAATTCAGGACTTATATATGATAAGTATTTATTAATATTTATTGTTAAAATATATTGAGTCATATTGAAATATGATGAATCATGTTGAAATATATTAAAGCATACTAAATGTTGAACAAACTTTTTGATTATAACCAAACATGGAAATTTATTTATATAATTATGTAATTATTGTAGACATCCAGAGTACACACTTATAAATGCCTATTAATTTATGTTATGGTTAAATACGATCATTATCAAACGAGTTGTATTGTACGTGTTATGATTGCTGTAAATGTAATTTTAAATTTTTTTAAATGATATGTGTAATATACAAATAATTTGCAAATATATGTGCAGTTTGTAGTTCATATTATTAACACGATCATTTTCGATATCCTTAGCAATGGATTATGAAATTAATTCAATTTTAAAAATAACTATAATTAAAATTACCTACAACATGTATATTTGGGTAGTTTTTAGTACACTAGAAGCCAATATTACCGGTAGATATTGTTGTAAATGGTGGGGGTTGAGTTCTTTACAATAAATATTTTTCATTTATTAGTGGCTTGTTAGGAGAAGATCAAGATAGGGTGATTTTTTTAAAAAATCAAGAGAAAGAGGAAATATTAGATATAAGAAAATATTTGATAGTTGGTTGTAAAATTGTTAATTCATGATTAGCAATATTTTTTAAAAATTTGCCTTTCAATTTTAACTACATTCTTAAAATAAGTATGCATTTTTTACATAACTTATGACAAATCTATGTATTTATATAATACAATAATTCATCAAATGACATGCATTTTATGAATATAAGAATGTTAATTTTTTACATTATACTTAAAAATGTGAAACATTTTATTTCCTTACATAATGTAAAAATTTTTCAACTTTGAATGAATTTTATAATAACAATAATAAACCTATTTATATTATCAGTCAAATGAGTCCAATTATTGATAAAGAATGTGTGATTTGGATCTAATCATGATCTAATCAGCTAAGTACTTTTAGAAGTGTTGAATTATACTAAATTGTGCTGAATTATGCCAAATGATACCGAATTGTCTTTAACTATGCTCTGAATATTGATGATAAGTACTTATTATAAGCTAAAAGAACATACCCTATATAGGCAAGTTTATGTATGTGTGCGCTAATGTAGCTTATGAGAGTGCATATATACTGTTAAAAGTATGATGTATAAATTAGTATTGACATGCATATTTCAAATCCAAACTCTAAAAATCTTGTGTCCACAAGATGGGGAACTCAGATTTATGAATATATATTTACTTTTGGTATGTTGTTTGAACGTCTGCTTAATTAATTACAAATATAATTATTTTTATATCCTGTGTGCACACTTGATAACTTTACTGAAAAGATGTTTATAAGATATGACCATATTTGCACCCAAAAAAAAAAAAAAAAGAAGATATAACTATATGCTATATACAAAAAGATCTGCTTATAATTTGCATTGGTAGTTAGACTGCACATTCAGATTATCTTACAAATGTTGCAAAGGGTAATTTGGATTACTGGTTGTCAATTGACTATGTCAACATTGAAAAGGTTTGTTTCAATTTTTATTATTAAACTCTCTATAAATTCATGTTGATATGTTCTGATTAATTATGTCACATCATATTAGTAAAAATTTAGTATTTATTTAGTCCGTATACTAAAATAAATTTTTTTTCGTTAGAAGATATTGTAACAAAATCAAGTGATCATAGTTATTATATATTGTTTTATACAGTTGCTTGGGGCATATAATGTTGTTTGATGGACTTTCCTCTTCATCTTTAATTTAATAATATCGTCCCCCCTTCATATAAGTGTGTGTGTAGCATATGTGCGGGTTGAAGAAGGTACTCTTACATCAATCTTACTATCAAACTCAACTTAAGGCTTTACTTTTTCAGCTTTAAGTTTAAACAACACTGTTTTACAATTTTTTACAGTTATTTACAGCTTTTCATCATTATAACTCATTATATTTACAATATCTTACAATTATTGACTATTGCTTGTATTTTCTGTCAGTTTTTTACAACAGACAACTTAATCTTACAGTTGAAAAGAATATGACATATATCTAAAGCAAAATATGTTTTCCCAATCTAAGTTGATATGTAACCACTGAATCAAGAGCGCATCCATTGATTTAAAAATCCTTCCTACGCATAGAGATAACATATCTTTAAAGTTACTTGGCCAGGATAACACCATTGAGAATGTGACAGCAAACAGATCTCCTTTCGGCCAAGTATTATATGTCTTAGTACAAGAGGACCAATATGATCATCATCATTACATTAATTGTCATGTGAGCCAAAGGGTCCAAACTCATACTTTTATATTCTTTCTTGAAAGGATTTCTGGATTTAATCAATGGAAAAGCTTAAAGGGATGAGAAAGGGATCAAAATCATTAGAGTGGGGACTCACAAAACAAAAAGCCTCACTAGCAAAACGACAACACAAGGGTTTATCACAATGCTAGGTTTTATTAGCTAGGTCAAAAGTTCGATTCTAGGATCCAATTTTGGTGTTTATATTAGTTAATCCGTCCACTTCTCTCGTTGAGCGCACTCGCTAACAATGACAACGAAAACAATGTAAATATGATGTTTAATATGTACCTCTACAACTTTATCGCTATAGAGTATAGGACAGGCTTCGATAAAAGGTAGATTTTGAAGAGAACACGCAAAGAAATAATGTTTATCAATAGTCCAAGTGAGACTTTATTTCCAAAGTAATAGAAATTAGTGAAAGAAGTACCTAGATTTGTATTGTTCAAAGACCGGGCCATTAATTATATCAATATAGGATAAAGTTCTCTTCTACAATCCCAACAAGATATGTGTGTAAGTCAGTGAGTCACATACTTACATTTAGCTACTATAATATGATTTTAGAATATAATTTTACTTGAACTTATATACAACACCAACAACATCTCTCAGTGTGGGTTTTGCTTTCACAAGATCTGAGGAGATTCTCATGTAGACAGCCTTATCTCTATGGGCAGGGAGGCCTTACTTGGAACTTTATATGTAGGTTAAATTTCATACTAAATGAAATGAACGCATGGTAAATAGGCCAAGTGTGTCAAACCTTCCATGGTCTTTTTTTTTGGGGGGGGGGGGGTTAAGCTCACTGTAATAAATAGATCTAATAATGGTAGAAAATAACAGAGATGTCTGCATTGCAGCAGAAAGCTAAATTTTGTAATGCAGTTTCTCATGCATAAAATTTGTACGAAATAATGGAGACAAAAGCAGGAGATAGGCAATCTTGGTAGTGAAGTACCAAAAAGGGGGTTCATTTTAGCTAAGTATGAACTGATGAAAGTCGTTGGCACGAAGATCAAAACAAAACCAAAGAGATGCCTACTCGCTGCAATCTGCATTACGTTGCTCTTTTGGCCAGCATTAACTAGCTACGATTTAATTATTCTACAATTTTGGGGTACACTAACAAGAACTCACAACATTGTTGATCTTCTCCTTCCACATTCTGGAGTCTAAATCCTATATATAGTTTAAAATCATAGATTTAAGTTCCAATAAAATTTCATTATTTTTGAATTTGAGGGATGGTAGGCAAGAATCAATTTTTGTGGAAAGTAAAAAGATCACACAGCAGCACACAAATAACATGGTCCAAAATGTACTAATATATCACTATCATGAAAGTAAGCCGTCTTGCTTGCTTCGGACCCAGATAAGCTTGAAAGATTTATCTTCAAACGAAAAACGCATGACATAGCACTTGTACAATGCACTCTGTACTCTGTAAAGGAGGGAAGCCATCACTGATCATTCTACAACATATGGGCACTCAACCATCCAACTATGCTTGGTGGCTCTAATTTTGCATCTTTAGCTGTCAACTCACTTGTCTGAGCACCATGAATGCGACCCGAGTGGAGCCTGCGTCCAACTTGGAACTCGATCTGACTCAGCCTAGCTACCAGACGAACAAAATGATGAGCTTTCATTCTCAGTTGGTCCACCATCGCGAAACCTCTAAATAGTCTTCTGTAATACTGCGGCGCCTTTGGAGTTTAGCTCAAATTAGGTAAGACGGACGAATCGTGAATAATCAAAAAACGGCCAGCTGCTGCAACTTCAACTGGGACTGCGACTAGGCCAACTGGACTACAAATTGTAATGGAAGCAAAATTCAAAAAGCTGATCACTAGGTCTAAACTCAGACACATAACTGTTCTAATAACAAAAAGTTGTCAAGTTCTGCCAGCACAAACCATTGCCTCTTCATCCACACACTTGTGGAATGTGCTGAGCTTAGTTATTGCAAGGGCTTCCCCATAAAGAGAAGCTTTTGTGGATCTCAGTATTTGGACTTCCACAAAATCACCAACTCTTGGATCTCGTTCACCCATATCTTCATTGTCCCTATTAGGCAATGATGAAATTTTGAACGAGACTCTGTGGCCCTTGTCAGTTTTACCTGTTAGCTCTGTATTGGGGGCTCTCTTACTGGGACCTTCAACCAAAACAAGCTGAATTGTGCCAATCTGGGAGTCATAGCGTACGCCAGTGCTCTCACGGAAGGCCTCAATAATTTCTGTCAATCTCCTTTGCTTGACATCCTCAGGAACATCATCTACATAATTCCTATGAGCATGGGTTTTCTCCCTCATGCTGTAGGCAAACATGTATGCCATATCATACCCAACGGCCTTAATGAGGCTCAGTGTATCAGCATGCTGCTCCTCTGTTTCTCCGCAAAAGCCTAGACACAGTTTAAAGCAATTAAAGAGACAGGAACATACATCATGGAATGCTACGATTGAGCTGTGACAATTGATTGCAAGAGCTCCATATTGTTGGATTAGGCATATTCACAGAAAGGAAGAGGAAAATCACAATTCACAAGCTAAGAACAAACAGCCCACAGAACTGCAGCAAAAATTAATTGAAGAGGCAGGTACAGCTTAAGATGGCCAGGCAAAGTGCGAAAATATGATAAATAATGACTAGTCAAAACCACAATATACATGCATGAGCATGAAGCTTGTTGTATATGTAGAGATGAAAAAGAGCCAACTCACGTTTGAGACTTTGAGTTAAGTTTAGCTCACCTTAAGCTAGAATTTGCTCAATTTCTCACCTAAGACTTCAACCTCATTTTCCCAGCTTGACTGTAGCTCAATTAAAATTTTTGCCCCCTTAACTTTAGCCCAAGCTAATTATGTCTTCTAACCAGTTCTTGCCCCCTTTTTTTCCCTTTTTCCTTTCTCCTTTTTTTTTGGGGGGGGGGGGTAGGGTTAATTGTAAATTAGCTATATTCCAAACAGCAGTGCCAAAAGTTGGCGTATAGAATCCGTTTAAATATTGCACTCCATGAGACATAACATTCACATTTTCAACACCACAAAGTTGTTCTTGAACTGTGGGAACTAAGATTAGCTTCGCTCCACTTGGATCAAGAAAACTAGATTTGCCCTAGAGCTTAAGTCAAATATTAGTTCAAGTGGAAGTCAGATTAGGTCCATCTTGAGTGGCCTGTGAGGTGGTTCATCCCCATGCACATTAAGGCGTCTACAGCAATAACTCATATACATGATGCAGAAGAAGAGGCACCAAAATCATAAAGGTGTCAGCAAAGAGTGCTGGAAACCAGTTGCCTATCTTTCTGTGAGCAAAATATCGAAATCAAACTCGATTGTGGATACAGTTTCCACTTACCACATATAAAATCACTAGTTAGTGCAACATCTGGAATTATCCTGCGTATTTTCTCCACAAGATCCAAGTATGCCTCCCGAGTATAGCCCCGTCTCATTCTCTTAAGTACTTCGCTATTTCCTGATTGTGCTGGCATATGGATGCTTTTGCAAATGTTGTATCTATCTCGCATAAGATACAATAAATCATCAGGGAAATCTTTAGGGTGTGGCGACGTGTATCTGAACCTCATTTCAGGAAATTCAGTGGAAAGTCTATCCAATAGGTCCGCAAACCGTAAACCCATTGTTTTCACCTTGCACATGCTAGAAAACCCTTCACTAAGTTTCCAGTTAGTACCAGGTTCGACATTCTCAACTCCAGAGGCATCATTATAGCTATTTACATTTTGCCCAAGGAGTGTTACTTCTTTAACACCAGCTTTCCAAAGCTCCTCCACCTCTTTGACAATTGAGTCCACAGGCCGTGAGCGTTCCCGGCCTCTTGTGAAAGGAACAATGCAAAATGAGCACATGTTATTGCAACCTCTCATCACAGAGACAAAAGCACTGATTGAATTTTTTGAAAGTCTGACGGGACTTATGTCAGCATAGGTTTCTTCAAGTGATAGAAGAGTATTGATCCCTTTTTGACCACAATCAACTTCTTCAAGTAACCGTGGAAGGTCCCTGTAAGCATCAGGCCCACACACAACATCCACCATCTTATCTGCATCTAATATCTTGTCCTTTAATCTCTCAGCCATGCACCCCAATACCACAACTTTAGGAGGGCGCAAAGAGTGTGCTCTTCCTTGGGCAACGTTGCTTTTCCAGTGCCTCTTCAAAAACCAAAAATAGTTTAGACGTTGCCACACTCTCTGTTCTGCATTGTCCCGAATTGCACAGGTATTAATAAAAATGACCTCTGCACTCTCAGGATCCTCAACTATGTCAGTGTACCCAGCCTTCTTCATTATAGCCAAGACAATCTCCATGTCGTTGACATTCATTTGACATCCATAAGTCTCATGGTAGATACGGCCTGTTTCTGTAATCTCAGAAGCCGGTGAGCTGCCAAGTAAACCAGCATTTAAGCCAATATGAGTTTCGGCAGCAATAGACAGCTAGAAACAATCCGATAAACATTACGGTTCCATACCAGTGAACTTTCTAATTATTTATTAGTAAATCAAACAGGCAAAAGTTCTACAATTTCTGGCTTCAAATTTTCCTTATGCTCCTCTCATTAATACAGAGCAAGATTTTAAGAAGCTTACTTCAACTAAATTGGAGAAGGGGTGTGTGAGAGAGAGAGAAGACATGGACGCACAGGAGCTGGCAGAAGGATCTCCCAACAACTAAAACCAGGAAAGGCTTAAATGTCTTATCGGCGTAAGTTTTATTTATTCATTTGTTTTTGAGAAAAGGGTTCCAATGTCGGATCAATGGCCAATGGGTAATCGCCGTACGCTCTATCTGCTGTTCCTTACCACCTGTTTGCAGTGCCACCTGAACTTATACAACCCCGCCCAACATCGTTTACACAAGGCTGTGATACCAAGTCCTCGATGAATTAGCCAAGCACCAACACAAAAAATATGCATCGGTGATTAATCACTGATTTTTGTGATAGCACAATTAATTGAGCTAGCACCTACTAAAAATCCTTGATTAAAGCGATTCTGAACATAATTAATCTAGAAAACGATGAAAAGATTTAAAGAAACAGCATAGTTCACTGTCCACTCCACCAACTGATACGATAGCAATGCTTAAGTAAACCCCAAAGTGTCCACCATATCATAAGTTGTTGGCTTTAGTTCCAATATTCCACGTAATCACAGCTGAATCTGCTACAAGCTCTCAACCCAAAAACTGCTACTCCACTAACAATAACAAAGCCTCCGATTGATACAAGCACCAATGACTCAAGTAGCGTATGTCAGTAACATCTCATAACCAAACAGTTCAGATTTCAAAATCAATTATGCCCGTCTTAAGTAAATTTCTGGGTATTACCTAATCAACTAATAGTTCACGCAATTCCTCACTCACATCCCATCCAAAGTTAGCATCTTTCAAAATTCAAGTCACAAGAAGGAAAATGATTCCAATTAAGAAGAAACTCATAGGTAACTTACTCAGCTAGGACCTCAGCAGCAGCCAGAGAAGCTTGAGGCATGAAATGGCGAAGTCCAAGGTTGCTTCCACCAGAGGCTTGGAGGGAGAAGCTTCTGGGGGTGGTAAGAGAAGACGCGGCAGGTCTCCTGGGAGGCCGAGGGGGGCGGTGGTAGCGGCGGCGGAAGTGGGAGGGGAGGAGGTTGCGATTGAAGGCGCCGCATCTTCTATGGATTGTGACACAGAAGGCGTAGTGAGGCTGGTTTATAATCGACGATAGTGATGATAGGGGAGACGCCATTGCCGCCGGCGATGAGCTTTTTGGGGTTGCTGGGGTTTGAGGTTGGGAGTGAAGAAGCCAACGAATTTCTGTGGCCTGTGTTTGGCCGCGCGTGTGAGAAGGCAGATAGGGTTGCCAATGCTGAAATTTGTGATGTCGTTTTTTTTGTTTTTTTTTTTTGGCTAATATATGTCATCCAACATCTACAGTATTAGCTCGAGTAAAATAAATACAATTTTTACTCTGAAAAGAAAATCTGAATTTCACGAGATTTAAGTTGGTACATATTGAATCTTTGTCTCTAACACGAAGCACTAGTTTTCAATTGTAAGTATGGAGCAGAAGATGTATATCTCGTTACTTTCTTTTTCATAATGTTGGCCTTTGATTTAGTGTAAATTTTGTAAATGAAACATGGATCCAATGTGAGAGATTGTATTTGAGAGCAAATTCCGTAATGAGTCTGTTTTTTAGCTCACTAGTGGGGCCTATCACTGTTATATCAGACTTCTCTCCAATTTTTTGACTCACAATTTTCACTCTTTTCAATGAAAAGCTCATTACTTTGACTAACTAAATAAAATAATACCTAATGAGCCCACACTTAACTATATTTAATTGGTTTAGTTTTTATGTTTTGGTTTATTATTTGACTTTATTTGTTTTGCGAAAAACAATTTGCACATAATATTTCAATAACACAATTAATTAATTGCAGGGTCATAATTTGTATTTAAAAAAAAAACACAATAGTTTCCATTAACAATAAAATTAACACAAGAGTTGACTTTATTTTTCACAAAAAAAGAAACTTGTATATTCTGAATTATACCGTTGCCCATACCAGCTGTTTCCTTTTTTGGGGGGTTCTCCAACAGTTTAAAAAAAAAAACAATGAGGAAATTGGGCGAGGGCCGCTCGCACCTTTCTTGCGCACGACCCGACCAGTGGAGCCCGGGGGAGACGCCTGCTTGCCTAAGGCTTGATTTTTGGCCCGTGAGACTCCGTTGGAGGTGCTTTAATTGCTCAATGTCATTGAAGAGTCCTGTTGCAACATTCACCTTATTATTCCCCATAAAGATAGACAAAATAACAAGAAATAACATGAAGCCAAGAAAAAATAAAACACTTGCAGATAACACTATTCTAAGATCTTGCAATTGGAATGTAAATACTAACAAAGGTAAGAAAAACCAACGCTGGTGGATTCTTACTAAGCATCCTTAAAATCCTTACTTTTATCCTCTTAATAGATCATTTGTTCTTTTGATTTGTAAAATTTTGAAACTAAACATTCTTAAAATTCTTACTCTTATCCTCTTAATAGGAGAAAAGTATACATTGAGAACGGATGGTGGATTCTTAATAATAATAATAATAATAATAATAACAACAACGTATCACATGGTGCAACGTCTCGTGTTCTTAATAAGTAGATATTTTATGTTGTGCATTTCATAAAGCTCTTCCTCTCTCTCTTCTTAATCTTATTCTTCTTTAAGGAATAAATAATACAAAAACACTTACGTTTTTCAATCAGATGCCAAATTACAACTTAATGTTATTGACAGGAATAATGCATGACTTATAAATTTTCGATGAAAGCAAAATCATATGTGAAATCCACCGATAAAATCTTATTACTATTATTACTTCAAGCAATAAAGCCACAACAAAATTAAGGTTTTTTTGGGTATTAATCACCCCTATAGCATATCACTATATGACAAATAAAAAAGGAAAATGCCAAAATCTTAGACTAAAACTAGAGATCATCTAAAGACTTTGTCACTAACTTGTCATGGCGTGGGCCATTATAATTCCACAGATGAACTGGGGGGGCAAATTCATTATATAAAAATTTTCTATTGATAAAGTCTTAAAGTGATTAAAATTAAAATTCTGAATACATTAGATATTAAGTTTTATCTCCTCTAATCCATTATACGATACTGCTTTTGTAGCTCGTTCGAACCAAGTGTCATATGTTTCTCCTTTTCTCTTCCTCGGTCTTCCCCCCCTCCCCTCACTGAATTGAATTCAATACCCTCTCTCTCCTCTTTGCGTTCCTCCTCTCTGAATCAGATCAAGGAATTACAGGGAAGAAGATGACCGGCTCTTCCGCAGCCTCTCGCAAGGTTTTCCTCCATCTATGTTCGTCTTTTGGTTCGATTACTTGCAATTTGATTACTTTTGAATTGAATTTCTCAATTATTCAACTGAACCCTTACCCAATTCTTATTAATTTCCCCATTTTTTGGGTTTTGGGAAATTGGGTAAGTAGGCGTTGAGCAAAATTGCGAGCAATAGACTGCAGAAGGAGCTAACTGAGTGGCATCATAATCCTCCTGCCGGTTTCAAGCATAAAGTTACGGATAACTTGCAAAGGTATAATCTTTTCCTTTTTTCGTTTGAACTTTGATTTACACTGTTATTTCTGTTTTTAGGTTTAGGGTTTTGGTTGATCGGATCATTTGAAATTTAGGGTGGTTTTGCATTCTGTTTTTGAATTTTTTTTTTTTTTTTTTTGGTTCTTTTTGGATGTGGGGTTGAAAAAGATGGATAATTGAAGTGACTGGAGCTCCAGGAACAATATATGCAAATGAGAAGTACCAACTTCAGGTTGATTTTCCAGAGCATTACCCCATGGAAGCCCCTCAGGTTTGCGTTTGTATTTTGTCTTTGTTTTCTAACCCTCCCCCCCCCCCCCCCCCCCCCAAAAAAAAAGAAAAAAGAAAAAGGGTTCCGGTCTTGAGAGTGGTGACATTTCTGATACACTGATAATGTGAAATTGTTAGCAATTGATTAGCTTCTATTCCTGTGACAGGTGATCTTTGTGCCACCGGCTCCAATGCATCCCCATATTTATAGCAATGGTCATATATGTTTAGGTAAAAAGTTAATCTTGAGTATCAAGTAAATGGAAAACTTCATGTCTTGCAATCTTTATTTTCTTATTGTCTGTTGTTCACTTGATAGAGGAGTGTAACCTCAATCTCGTGGATAGATTTCGTGTTTGTTGTAACCTCTAAAATTTTGATAATAGTTGTGGTTAGCTCCCTTAGTTTTATACCAACGCTGCCCCCAAGCCTGTGTTATACATTTACATTTATGATTTGATCATTTATATTGGTAATTTTCTACTTCAATGCCGAACTCATTGGACATAGCCATTTTCTTGCTCAGATGCTTGTGCTAGAGACACTTTTGATTAGCTAGGTGTAGGGTGTAGATGATATAACTCAGAGCTTGTGTCAATTCATGTGATTGAAATGAAGCGGTATGCTCATCATCGGCAGTCTTTACTAGAACTTCCCTATGAATTCCACATTGTGAAGGACTTGGGCTTACAGTTCATATTTTGGCGTTCACTCGCTTTGCATATGGCAGATGGAGGCCTTGTGATGTTCTGACTCTGTGTGGCACCTAGTGGTGACTCAGTGATGGGAGCGGTTTTGTTGGTCATTGCCTTGTTGTCATCTGGTTTTTGAACAAATGAATTTAGTGTGAATATGTCTCTTCCACCATCAAAACAAAATGACAATGAACATAAGTTGCCTTTTCCATTTTTTGTTTTTGGGGTTTTTTGGGGGGGGGGGGGGGGGGGGGGGTGGAGTTTGTGTTACATCATAGTGGTTTTCTGATTGGAGCATTGGCTGCCTTGGATTTGGAATGCAGTTCTGAGTACTCGCACTTTATAGCTTTAAAAGTTGTGATGCTACTTGATGTAGATAACCTCATCTTGTGTCTTCTTTCAAACAGTTAACTGGATGTTGCTTGTTCGTTTAGGCACTGAAAGGTTTAATGTTTCGAATGCTTATTTGTTGCAGATATCTTGTATGATTCATGGTCTCCAGCTATGACAGTCAGCTCTATATGCATTAGCATTCTCTCGATGCTGTCAAGTGCTCCCGTGAAGGTGTGCTCTGTGATTCTCTTGTGAACTTCTACCAAATTTATTTTTTGATAAGGAAAAATATGCATATTAGATAAAAGGATCAGTGGATGGATGCTAGGAAAGCATCCTACAAAAGATTTTATACAACCAATATGCAAGCTATCCACAAAGTCGACCACATCAAAAGACGAGGAGGAAAACTTCTATCCAATTTATGATAAATGTTATCATCCTAATATTTTTTGTTCTTTTTTTTGGGGGGGGGGGTTGTGTTCGTGAAATATTCGTACCATGTGAACAATGAGAACGACAAAGTTTCTTCATTGATTTCTACAATCATACAATACATATGTTCCCTACTTTCTACATTGCCATGTTGACGTGTCTGACTAGAGCAATTAAGGTAACATTTGGTTGTGAATGCAGGAGAGGCCCGAGGATAATGATCGTTATGTAAGGAATTGTGGCAATGGAAGATCTCCGAAGGAGACCAGGTGGTGGTTCCATGACGACAAAGTATGAAGGTCATAAGCAAATCTCCATAATGCTTGTTTCATGACATCAGATCAGTATCTTTAACTCTGCTAAAGAATGAAATGGAAAAGAAATTCAGACACTAGAATTGTCAATGCTCTTCAATTTGGTTCTAAACCGGAAAAAGGCAGTGTTTTCTGTATAGAAAGAGAGAACCTTGTGCTTGATTCTTGATGTGTGATGGTGAAGTTGGATTGTCTATGGGTTGTTTGAGGATCTTGCATTGCATGATTTGTCTTCATTCCCGAGCCCGAGCCCGAGCCCGAGCCCGAGCCCGAGCCCCAATTTTGGAACTGAACGTTGATCACAGCCACAAAATCTGATCCCCTCCCACCCCCCAAAAGACAAAAAGGAGAAGAATTTGAAACAAGACAGGGCAGGCGCTGCTGACAGTCACATACACTAACTGATCAAATAATTTTCAAAAGTTTCCTTATCATGTGTTTATGACCAAACAGGCTTGACAAAATAAGCAGGTAGCTTGTCAATCTTCATCTTTGGCAAAGTCAATCCATTCCAATTCATTGACGAAAAGAAAAATAAAAGAAAATGAAGAACTTCTTGACGTTGATGTGATTGCTTACGCTTGAAGTTATTATAGTATTGCAATTTGTGAAATAGTATTTAATTACTATATTACATTATAAAATGCATAGTCAGTCTCACTATTTTTTTCTGAAGGGCATTCAATTTCTCATCTTCAACCTTTTGACCTTTGGCAGACAGTTTGGTTGGAGGAATTTTGGGGGGGTTGGGGGCAGATATCGTCTAAGATCTACAGTGGCGGATCTATGTGTAATCTAGGGGTGTCTATGAACACACCAGCCCAAAAAAAATTCTAATAAACTATATTTTAAAGGAGGTTAGATTAGTATATATGAACACTCCTAAAATGTATAGTTTAATAGATAGACATTCTTATTTTTTATATCTAGAGACGCCACTGAAGATCTACCTTCTAAATGAATGTTTATATGGTTGAAAGTGGTTTAATACAATCCTCCTTTTGCCCTACCAAAACAAAGAAAAAATCCACTCAAAAGATAGAATTGGGGGTCTTCACGGTGTGAAAAAAAGTAAAACAAAGGCAATATTCAAGAGGAAGCTGGATGCTTCAAGTTCGTTGATTTGCTGGGTTGAGAGTTGCTTACTCCCTGCCTTAAGCCCTTAATTGAGTATTCCAAAGCCTCCACTTGATTTCCAAGTTTGTTAATGAGTTCTAAGTTTGAATTTGCCCACGAGCACTAGGGTTTCATTAGACTCAGCGCGAAAGTAAGAAAAGGAAAAAGATCCAAAGGAACAAGCAGCTGCACTAATCAGATGCAATACATAGAGAAGATACATAAATGAAGTACAACATTTGTGAATTATCAGAGCATTTTAACTTGCTAGTTCAACCTTCTTCAAGGAGAAAGGACATCTCAGAGGCATGCCCAATTATTTCAATTTCCTAATCTAACTGTCTTAACTACATGAAGAATAATACAAAACAGAAGGTAACCTGAGGAAGACTAAAATATCTAAGGCTGGGTTGGACAAATTGAGGGTTTTTTTTGGGTTGCCCGGGAGGGGGGGGGTTTAGTGAATAGCAAAGTGGGGGAGAATGGGTTAGAATATGTAATCAACGATCTTTGGTTCTAGTCAATTTGAACAACTTCAGAACATTCTCATATACAACAAAAGTTACTGCAGAAGCTGGTACATTTTTCAACAAATTCGCTGTTATGCCTTTGTAGAATCCACGAACACCCTCAAACCTGCAAACCTCCACGCCACATGCAAGCAATCCATAAAAATATTGTCAAAGCAATAATGAAATCTCATTTAACTAGAATGGATGAGAAGGTTTAAAGCCCTTCCGAAGGTAAGGCATAAATGAGAAGAAATGTGTAAGCTACTGATATGAGCTTTATTTTGTAGTCATATTCATTTAACTGAGAACAGCATGAACCAGCACACTTTTTTTTTTGGGGGGGGGGTAAAAAGGTGGAAAACGTCCACAATGCAAAACTGAATTAGACGACACAAAGATCACCAACAGAATAAAGGTTATCTAACTGAAATTGTACACCAAGATGACCTTTGCTCATACACTGGCCAATCCCATAATGGGAACGATAAGATCCAACCATTAAACCATAGCATTTGCAGATGAATGATTCTTACCGAGCAGTTTCTTTCACCGCGTGCAAGGTGTCTGCATATCTTGGAACTCCATCGGCATTAGGCCGTTGCTGCAAATGCCGGCATAAAGATTTCATTATTTTACAACAAATGTCTGAATGACAAATTGCATTAAATTTCAGTTTAAATGATGTTCCATAATTTCAGTTTAAATGATGCTCCATACGGATTGAAATTAACCCCTCCCCCCACCCCAAACAAAAGGGGAAAAAAAAGTTTTTACCTGTAATCTTGCTCTAATGACCTGCAACATCACAGGCACACATGCAGCAGAAAGAGAAATCAGTAAGCAATTGCTGACAAATTTCATAACATTCAAACGAAGCATCACTAGAAGCAAAATTTACCTGAAATGGATAGGTGCAGAGAGTGGCAGCAACTTTAGAAGATGCTCCCAGCACTGTATAATCCACTGAATTCTGCCACATAGAGCAAGTGTAACATAAATGATGGTCAGCTTCAGTTTTAATGAAATGCAAAAATAAAAGAACAGTGACTTAAAGACAGCACAAAAGCATCACATTGCACCCATGATCCCACATTCCCACCCCCTCCCCTGCCTGCATTTAGATTTTCAGAGCATTTTATCATTGAATGCCAGAAACTGGGGTGGACAGTGTGCAAAAGCTTCAGCCTTCATGTGCCAAGGAAGCTGAACAGTTTGCGCAGTGTTGCAGAAATAGAATGAAACCTACCAAGACTTCATCAGCACCATCCCCTTTGGTCTTTTTAGACTTCAAATGAATAAGAAGTTTACGCAGTTCCTCATATGCTGTGAACTGGATGGCACCATGAGAGACCTGCTGAAAGCAGTTTTTGGATGAATATAAGCACAACAAAGAGATTAATATTCAAAAGCTAGTAGAAACCACAACTACATAGCACCCACATAATCAGTATAGCACGCAGGAAAAATTAAGCTAAGACACTCATACTATCAGCTTAATTTTCTTCTAAATTTCAGGCTTTCAGCACGTTAAAAAGCATGTCAATTTTCCAGATCCTCACCTAGCAACCCATGCCAAGCATAGGAGAATTAGTCTTTATGACTGAAACTGATAAAGAAAAACCCAACTTTCAACAGCTAGATTGAGGTGGCTATACTGGCGCTATGCAAGGAAGCCAACATGCACACAAGAACTGCACCAAAAATCTGCGACTCTCTAGTACCAAATAGGTCCATAATTTCTCAGATACTCATTACAGCTATCATTACAATTGGGCTCATAACCCCAGAGTCCCGCTCAGGCAAGGTAGGGGGAAGGTCTTAACCCTGAATTACAAAAAGGCTGGTTTTAAAATTTCTTAGAATTTCTTGAGCTGGGGGACCGTATAATCCAGCTGAGATTGTAATAGGCAATATAGTAATTGTTCGTTTCCCAATTCAATCATTACTCTCTGAAATCCTTCACTTGCCCTACATCCACATTACAACAGGCATAAAAAATAGCAAAGGGAACTTCATTTAGCTGAGCCACAGGCACAAGCATTCGATGGACTGAAACTCCTGAAATAGTTCAAATTCACAAATCATAAAAGACAGCATATCAAACGAACTTCATCACTAAAGATGACATATGTCAAATTAGAGAAAAACGAGAAAAGTTACATAAATTTGACATTAATCGGACATGTCATGTTCTAGATCGAGTCACAAGTCTTCATTTAAAGAACCAAGAAACCCAAAGAAATGCTACAGTAAAGTGGTAAACAATTAAACACACAAACACAAATTTTGCAAAGTTCACCTTGCCTGACTCCTTATTCTTCAATAAACAGACATGCATGCTGCAATCCAAATGGAGAGCAAAGCATATCAGCATGTAGCCAAAGCGCACTTGTTTCAATTTTATTTGAAATAAGAACATGAAGCTTGCACTAATATCACCTAGTGGAGAACCCAAAAGTTCATCACAGAACAACAAGCTGTGTTGAAAGTATCCTCCACAAAAGCAATATTGGTATAAATGACTAGTTTTAATATGGTTCCAGTTAACTTGAAATTGCTAGGTGATATAGGGAGGGGTAAGGGGAAAAGCGGGGTAGGGGACACTACTTTCTCTTTCATGGTTTTCTCTAAACTCAGCCAATGTGCTCCTAAATCTCTAGCTAGCACTTCCAAAATCCCCGGCGAGGCATAAAAGGCAAGGAGAATATTCCTTGTCTCAAGACAGAATGTCCCAGTTGAGTTCATTTCATATATGATGTGAGTAAAATCTAACCAGGAAAAGACTTGGCCATATTCCTCTATAGAGTGCAGTCCATCCTTCTTCTCTCAATATGGTCCTGAAAGCATCTGAGCCAGCAACAGACAAATGACCAACATGAAGAAAATAGCTTTACGCTCCGTTTGGTTCTTAGAAAATTTGGTGGAAATAAAAGTTGAAGGAAAAAAAGTACGGAGAAAGTGAGTTTCTTTCTCTTATTTGGATTAAGAAAAAAATACAAGAATTTAAATGTTGATGATTACTTGAATCATGTTGATATTATCTGAGCAATGCGAGGTTGGAGCTTGTCAGAAATTCTTTTGAGAACTTTTCCCAAACTTTCCTGACAATTTTATAAAGAAAATTCTATCACTTGTTTCTAACAATTTTTCCACCTAATTTTCCTCCATATTTTTTTTCTTCGTGATTTTCTCCAAACCACACACAAGAAAAAAGTTACTTTCCCAAAAATTTTTTCTTTTCACCAAATTTTCCAAGGTCCAAACGGAACCTTAGTAAATTGAAGATACATTATGCACATCTCCAGAATCAAGAAGAAACAACCCCCCCAACCCCCCCCCAAAAAAAAAAGAAAAGAAGAAAAAGGAAGTCAAATGAAAATAGCTCAGTCGTAAACCCAGGAAAGCATGCGCAGCCTCCTCTCCCAAGAGAGACCATTGTTTCTAGTTTGCTATGATCACTACATCAAAAAATTTCACAAGGAAAAAAGTAGAAATGTTCCACTCATTCAAAAGTCAGTTAATTAAAGAAAGAACTTACCATAAACACCAGAGTATTGACGTGTTTGATGCAGAGGAGTTTGAAGTTGTAACCTTGTTTTAATCAGCCAAACAGGATTAGTGCAACAAGAAACCTGGAAAAAGTACATTGTAATGGCAGTCCGTCATCCGATACAAGTTCTAACAATCTTAAGTGACGAGGAGCTGAACAAAACTTTCGAAAGCACTGGAGCATATTCAAAATATTGGAAAATATTATAAAAAATAATATGTTAGGAATGTTTTCAAGAAGAGACGTGTCTAGGGGGTAAGAGTCCCGGAAAGAGATATGTCATGAAAGATAAACCCTTTAATGCCTCATAAGTCATCCACCAAGGGTTTGGGGATCCCCCTCAAGTTGCAATTTGGATAAAATTTAGGAAAATTTCCCCAAAGAGTAGAGAAAAGAAGCCCAATAGAGGAGATCTTGGTAGAGATGAAAGAAGGTCTCTCTCTCATCTTCAACAATTACATCCATGTGTATGCCAACAGCTTGATATGATACGTGCAAATGGTGTCGAGTCAAAAGTCTCATTGTATCCCAAAGATTAATTTGCAAAACACTCAATTGCACACAATGGAAAGGCCGAATTAAGCCCTGGGGAAGTGAGCTTGGATGAGCAGAGGAACCAATCCAAGATTTATAAGATTTACCAAAAAGGCCAACGAGCATCTTCCCATCCAAATGACCGCATCGCTCCAAACTCAAAAGAGGATATTTAAAATTTAATGATTGTATGCACCAGAGCAAGGCATGATAATTATATATCGTTTGCATAATTGAACGTGTGCATGCAAAAATCCAAGAATTCACAATATCTCCAACATAAGATTCAATTATAATTCCAATATGAATTTCTTACAGAAGTTCCAAAATTGTGGCATAGCAACATTAGTATTTGGTCTAGAAGGAAGTTAAGATTAATGGACACAGGGCGACAGGTCAGACATTGAGACAGTAAAAGAGATCGCACAGCTGAAATGGATTAATCGATAAGTGCTACTTAAAAGGTTAATGTGTTTGAGATCCTCAAGATACAAGCTTTGTGATTCAGAACAAAAATTGCTTTGGAGGATTTCCACTGGTTGTACTTGCAAACAGAAAGAGACAACATCAGTATCAACAAGCTCATGGACAGATAATCCGCCCTTTAAAGGACAGAGCATGTGAGAGTTTCTTCTATCTGCAATTCTTACATGTGCTCTAGCATAAGCAAGTCCATATTATGGCTAGTAATCTTGATCAGGGCTACTGAGGGCAAGACTCACTCAAAGGAGTAACATCACTTGAACTTACTGCAAATCTCAAACCCTGTAACACTGGTTTTCTGAATTCAAATTCCATTCTGCAGTTCAAAGAAGGTTTTGTCTTGCTGAGAAGAATGTTGAAGCAATACAACTGACGAAACCCACCGCTTGTTCTATGGTAATATTACAAGGAAAACTTCTCATTCACAGAAGACAGAAGGCTCTCTGACTGTAGAACCTGAGCTAAAAGTCAGGCAGCCAATACAGAAATATCCATCAAAGAGCGTAAAGGTATCCAAGCAAGGAACTTAAAGGTTCAAGATGAATTAAAAACCAACTTTCACTTTGAGCATCATGCCTAAATTGAAGATACAAATGTCTAATGCCTAAATTGAAGATACAAATGTCTAATTGGGACTGTTTTCTAATGTTGGATTTTCCAAGTCGGTGCATCGTCTAAATCGATTCCGATTCCGATTGCTCTTTAGATCATTTGCATGCTCCACCTTATACAAATTAGTGTAAAAACCAGCTCACACAGGAGTTTCATATCATTAAACCAGATCATTAACTATTTTTGCTCACTGACCAGTGCTCCAGCTTCTGCAGCTGCCGCAAGATGGAGCCCTGGGCTTAATTTTTCCTCCCCATCACGAGAATACCTTCGCTTTGCTCTGCTATAGCTGCAAAAAAGAAACCTTTTATCAGCTCAGCAGGCTAGAAGAATCAAATCACTTACACGTATAAACAGAAAACCTCCCAAGTTTTCCCACGAAAAGCACAGGGAGTTCAAGCTAGAGATGTTCCTCCAAGACAACAATTAAACCAATAGATATTCAACTTACAAGAGGAAAAATAATCCCCAGGAAACGGACGAACCAAGCACAGCTGGATAGAATCCAGCATAAAGCCCCCTCAGACCCTGAAAGCAAGTAAATATTACAAATTGTTTATTAGGCACCTATACTCCATAATCCATTGAAATTCATGCTTTAACAAAAACAAAATGAGATTCCTTCAAACTCAAAATAAATTGTATGCTCCATTCATTGATCAACCTCACTAAATACTTTAATTTTTAACTGAACACAGAATTACATGGAATTTGACACAAAGCAAAACAGAAAATCTGTCAATCAGAGATATAAGCAACCAGAAAAGTTGGCAAAACATCTTCCTGCTTATTGTAGTGGTAGTTCACCGCTGATTATAACACTAATTTGAAACTAATCATAATGAGGATTAACAGAATGGAAAAGAGGATCACACCTCGGAGCGAGCTATGGTTAACAGAGCGTGAGGAGTGTTCTTATAGGTAGGAAGATTCGCAATTCTTCCGTCATTAACTGATTCAAATCCATGAAAGCATATATCAGATTTCTCTCTCTATCCCCCTCGATTTCTCTCTCTCTTTCTCTCAAGTATGAAGAAGATGATACCTTGGAAGCGCGTTCGAACGACGTCAAGAGGGTGCATGACGGCGACGGTGGCGAAGCCGGCAGTGGCTCCGGCGGCGGCGTTCTCCCACTGCCATTGACCGCCATTGACACCTCCTCCTCCTCCCTTGGATGCATCTGTCATTTGTTTAGTCGCGGCGGCGATACACAGCTGCACGGCCGCGACCAACACGACTAGACCAGTTGAGAGTTTCGGGCCTGCAAGTCTTTCAAGCACTCGCTGTGGCTCAATACGACGTCGTTTCCATCGGCTTACTGTCTTTCACTTTTTTTAATGATAAATTTAGGTGCAAAGCATCTTAGAATTACACTTTTCTCCCCCCCCCCTTGAAAATCAAGCATCCTACCACCATGCGACAGCCAATGTCTCGTTTTCATCACTACTTTTGCAATCCTACAAAAGTTGAATTATTTAAAGCAACTAACTCTTATCCCTCGCAGTGTAAGATACATAATTTTTAATGTATAAAATTTACAAAAAATTTGTTGCATCACAGTTAATCCAGAAATAACCACATAACATTTTGTAAGGTCAATGAACCTATTATCAAGTTTGTGAGATGCTGTGTGTTTCTCGCTGTATTTCGGAGTGTTTTTGGTTCCCCCCAACCTCTTGTATGAGTACATTCCAAGCAGAAGTTTCTTTCCTCCTCAATCTTGTAGAGTCATGCTACGTCACTAACAGTAGCATTTCAATCAATTTAGCAATCAGTTCATCTTTCGCTTTTACGTTCCGCAAAGGAGTTAACCGTTCCCCAAATACTTACTGCTAAAGATACGTGGAATAAAATCCACATCGATAGGGATTGTCCCAGAGTTTGGCGAAAGGTACCGAGCAAGTTTCAAAAAGGCAGCAACCTTAGCGAATCAAAATACCAAATGTCCCAGAAATATGTTTCATGTATGCAAAAACTAACTCCGACCGAATTTGCGAAGCTGCATCACAATCTAGGGTAATTGTTCTCTGCATGATTACATCTGAGGTTTGAACGTTCATAACAGATACAATCATCAAGGAAACGCTACAAAAATTATTCAACCCTATCCACGGAGGGAAATCTTGTTTCTTACAAAAACACTTGAGAACTGCAGACAGCCAAGATCAGTGATCAGAAAATTTTTTTATGTAACTGTCGCTGTTCTCAGTTGATAAACAGAGGTTGCAAAGAATACAAGGGTGATATGTGAAAAAATTGTACAAGCTCCTGCCACCTCTTAAGATTTGACGGAATAATTTATGAATGTCCTCCAATTTAATTTGTCGATGCTACTACTCTCTGCAAACTTGATGAAAGGCACAAAGACTCAAAAGGCCGATGGGAACCGGGAACCAGGAGCCAGGTCAACAAAGGTCTTCACTCCGTTTCCAACCTTCTCTACGCAAAAATCTGATTCAAGGGCAAACCATTCGTAATCGTGAGAATCCCACAATGTTAGAGTTTACACAGATGCATGAGTGGAAATCGGCACTAATGATGAATTTAAAGGCATTTTTTGTGACATTTAAATTATCCCGCAGGCCGGGGGGGGGGAGTTCAAATTTGTGTCAATTGTCACTGCTCATCTTGTTCGCAGCAAAAGGGGTTCAAGCAACGGTTGAAGCAGAGCATGACTGTAAGTATCAAGGGTGAAGATAGAACTGTTTCACAAGAATGAAGCATTAAGAGGTGAAGCCACAGTTCCATGGCAAGTGCTATCTATCATACAGCAAATGATAGTTCCATGGCAAGTGCTATCTATCGTACAGCAAATGAAAAATACATGAAACTTATCGGAAGGTTATTGTTGATCATATTTATGGGATCATGTTCATGGCGAAGAAAATTGGCTTGTAAATTGCTTAGATAGTTTCAGCTATTATGTTAGCATTCACCTGATCTAGATTCATGAACTCTAGCTGAGATCCACCATTCCACCTCAAAAGGATTATCCTTACTTTCAAAAAGCACAACTAGCATGTCTAGGCACAAGGTGCAAATCCAGCACCTCAGAACTGTGATGACGCAGATTCTTCAGGCTCAGCTCAGTCATAATTCCAAAATTAAGAAAAATCCTTCACTCGATCAGAAGAAATTGGTCTGATTTGGACCAAAACTGAAATAACCCCTACCCCTAGGCAAATGAACCTTTTTTCCTGAACTTTGATGTCCACCCAAATTGGAGCAAGATAATCCAATCAAGATAACATGATCGACAGCCTTCCCCAAAAGTTTTCAACCCTCAATCTTGCCAGCAAGCCCTTCGGCTCCCGTAAGTAGCAAATGATCCATATTTTTTATCCTCTTCTTCTACCTCTACAAATATCCCATATCTCACTTTAACAAACCCACCACTGATTCAAATCCAAATGAAACTACTAAGCAGAATGAACGCCAGTATCAAAACCCATACTTCAGAATTACACAAAAGATAATCTTTTTCTTGCTTCCGGATGAAGAATGCCATCTAATCTTCCAATCCAATCATGAAAAATGGAGTAATCTAGGAACAGCCAACACACAAAAATCTCATAATCCATCACTTGCAACTCATGATGTCGGAAAACATAATAGAAGACATGACCATTCCAATCCCATATTCATAAAACAACCACAAATGGTCGTCGCATGGTACAAGATAAACTATTAGACCCCAAGGATCCAAAACAAGCAACTATGAATCCGAACACTCGCAACAATAGCAAAGCTCCATGAATTACTAACATTTGCTCATCGCTATACAAAAAGAAATAATTTAACACTACGCTACACTAGTAAGCGCAATGTAGGCCATTATCAAAAAACCCACACCCTAGAACTATAAAAGTGACCATCTTCTTCTTGCTTCCTCATGAAGAATACCATCTTAATCTCACAACCCAATCATCAAAATGGACTACTCAAAAAACAACCGACACATGTATCCGCGAATAAAAGAAATTTCACCAAATGGGAGAGAAAATACAAATACAGTACCTCACTCCATGACGACTTTGGCTCCAATTGCCTTCATCTTCTCAATAATCTTCTCGGCCTCCTCCTTTGTTACACCCTGCTTCAACACAGCCGGGGCCTTCTCAACCAGCTCTTTGGCCTCCTTCAACCCTAGATCCGTAAAACTCCTCACCTCTTTAATAACCTTAATCTTCGCAGCTGCGTCGAACCCAGCCTCCAACTTCAGATCAAACGCCGTCTTCTCCTCCTTCTTCTCCTCGCCCGCCGGAGCCGCCGCACCTCCGCCGGCGCCGCCCATGCCACGGAGGCTGAACCCCATCCCCGGCATCATCGGAAACACCATCGGCATGTCCTTCATCTGCAATTTGTTCCCTAGTAAACTCGACAAGTCCGCCACTTCTAGCAAAGTTAGTGACGAGATTTCATCGGCGATTTTTGAGATTTTCTCCGGCGGAGGTTGAGCTGGAGAGTTGAACTGCCGGACATGGTCAAAAGTTTCCCTTGATTGGATGAACCCTAGAAATTTGGGTTTATGGTTTCGGCAACTGTTGAACAGTTTGAGCGATGTGTTTCGAAAATTCCTCATTTTTTCTTACCAGCAAAGCTTTGAAAGAACGATTTTTCCAATAAATTGAGGATTGTTTCAGTGAGTCATAATGAAGACGACGATCAGCCCTACTGGACTGGGCCTAGCTTTGAATAGCAGGTTGATTTCATCGGCTCAATCCTGGCTTCTAAACTGTAAAAAAAAAAAAAAAAAAATTGTAATAAAACATAAATAATCACTTGTAAGAGAAGATGTAAAAAACTAAAAATCAATGTGAACTTTTTAAAATGTCTATCCTTCTCCAGACACCTAGGCCCTATGCCTCTTCTCGGTAAATTTAAATTTACTAACTGTAACTAATTTCAATTTATTTCATCAATTTTAATAAAAAATATATATTTCAACCAACTTCAACTAATTTCAACTTGCTTCTCACTATTGTAACCAACTTCTGTCCATCATACCAAAAAAAAACAACATATTTCAACCTACTTAAACCCACTTCAACGTAATTTAACCAACTTCAACCCACTTCAAAAAAAAATATTCACTTCAGCCAACTTCTATCAATTTCAACCAACTTTCCCGATTTACCAACCCATATTTCTTAACGAAAATAACAGATCCTTATATGAATTATTTTCGCAAGGCCAACACATTTGTGATTTCAAAGGTCAATAGCATTATGACTGCTTTCACCTACTTCTTGTGACACTGAATGTTGCACAACGCAACTGCTGTGAGGTACATGGTTATGCTCTTTTGTGGCAAAAGTTACCTTCTCCCGTTTTCATTTTCTACAAATCCATATTTTGAGACTTTGCTTAGCCCTCTGCAGAGAATCTCGAGGATTTAGATCTGTGCAATTCATGCCACGTGATGTTGCTGATGTGAAATATCTCATATGGATTGATTCGAGTGATTTAGCATATATTCCTCTTAAGTAAGGTATCCAATTTGAATCTTGTAAGTTAAAAAAAAAAATTGTAATAAAATATTTATATCTTTTTATAGGTGAACAATAGTTGAATTCATAATAAATCAAAGGTGTAACCCCCCAAAAATCACGATGTTTCATTATTTTTTGAAGGGGGGGTGTTGACAAAATACACCTTGTATGTGAGATTCAAATCAAAATACGTGACAAAAATCTTATGAAAATTTATCGATTAAATGAATCAATCCTACACATTCCAAGATTGTTTTTTTTTTTAAAGAAGATATGCTTTAAGGTATGTTTGTTTTTCTGACGGCTATTTGTTGCTTCTTATTTGATTCTCACTAGTTAGTGTAAAATCTTGTCATCAATACTCCTTATTATTCTTTAATATTTGCCAATAATTTTTGTTACTCAAATGGAAAGGCCTTTAGCGTATTGAAGATGATCAAAAAGGGCAATTCCCACACCAATATCAAAAAATGATGAACTAAATGATGTGCAATAACTTAGTATAAGCCAATAACAATCTTTTAAAGTTCACTATAAGAGAATAACTTTATGACAACAATTTTAACTAAGGAAATAATTTTGGAAAAATCAAATAAGTGTGATGGCCGAGATTTTTTAATTAGGTAAATTATTAGAAATAATCCAATATCAGTTGAATCAAACTTATTGGGTAAGTGGTTAATTGAATTTTGGGTGTCCAAATATGATTTATTTATCAATATGCCTATATGATGGTTTTTTTTTTTTTTTTAATGGTAAGCAGTACAACAATTAGTTAGTCTTTCTCTCAATGGTTCTACCTAAATCGCATTTAATGAAGATAGAAAGGAAAGAAGAATAAGGAATAGCCACATAATACAGGAGGATATAAAAAGGCGCAAACTTGACTATTCAGTAAGCCATATGATTGCCTTCTCAAAAAAAGTGGCGAATGTAGATGTGGTTGAAGTATGTTAGACAAACTTTGGTGTCACGGACGAGGATTTGAATTTCCCAATGAACTTGTATTTCTCCTTTCAAAGCGCTGATGAGAGCTTGACTATCTCCTTCAAGGACAATTGCTTCATACTATTGGCCAACTTGCGCTACTGCTCTTACACCATTTCGCATAGCAGTTGCTTTAGGAAGTAAAACCAATGTTGCTCCAAGATTGAAAGTGGTAGCTTGAAGAAGTCTTCCATCCCAACTTCTGATATGAACCCTCTTGCTCCTAAAGTAGAACATTTAGATCCATCAAAATTGATTTTGATGACTCCTCAAGTGGCTTGTCACAACTGATGAAGGATGAAGTCTTCGAACCTGAATGAGAGTGCTGCTAGAAGGAAGAGGATATATGAAAACCAAATCTTTTCCTTGCTCTCGATTCAGCCTTTGTTTTTTTTTAAAGTACCCAGCGTAATGTTCCTATCGAATTGTAAGTTTCATTCTTACACACTACCGCATTACGACTCTTCAGGATACTCCATAGAATAGAGATAATACGATCAATCTAAGAAGGCTGAGTTTGCTTCTTAGCATAATTTAGCACAATTCAGCATTATTTAGTATAATTCAACATAATTTAATATTATTAAGTACTTATTGAAAGTACCTAATTATATCTTCTTTAACCATTTAATATGTTTTATTATTTTTCAATAATAAGTACCAATAAATGTTTTGAATGTACATACCTAATAATGATCGAGATAAAATTATCACGAAGGCCCTATTCTTTTCGTTGGTAAATTCAAATTTATCAATCTCAATCAATTTCAACATACTTTACGAACTTCAATAAAAACTACACACTTCAACAAACTTCAACTCACTTCCTACTATTTTAACCAACTTCTACACATCACCAAAAAAAATCAACAAACTTCAACAAACTTTAACAAACTTTAACCTACTTTAATAAAAAATATTCACTGATACTAATCTCAATTAATTTTATCTACTTATTAACCTATATTTTCATACAAAAACCTATATTTTCAGATGAAAAAACCGGTCCTAAGTCAGCTAAAAAAACAAAGAGGAAACGGCCTAATTTTGACCATTAATGCTCGACGCATTACGGCATCAGGCCACAAGAGTAAGAAAAAAGAAGAATTAATTTGACCATAATGCTTTGGCCTTTTTTCTGGAAATCAAAAGGAAAGCTCACACAATCCCCCCCCCCCCCCGGGGAAAACCTAGGAGAGAAGAAGAGAGAGGAGCAGCGTGAAGAAGAAGAAGAAGAAGAAGAAGAGAAGGGCGTAGAAGGAGGAGGCACAGAGGAGAAGATTGAAGGAAAAGCTGAGACTCAACCTTGACCAATGCCACTTCAAGTTCACCCAACTCTTTCACTTTAAACTTCACATTGCTAAGAGACCGAGGTGGGCGTTCTTTCCTCTCTCTGAGATAGTTTGAAAATCAAATAGTTGGTTGATTGATAATTGCATGCAATACCCATTAATTCATATTCTGAAATTTGCATGATTTCCTCTTTGTTTATGTGATTTTGTTGTGAGTTGAGTTTCGGGAGAGGGATGCAATTGAAGAGAGAAAGTTGAATAGTGTATGTCTTGTGATTTTGTGTTGTGTGAATGGCATAGTTTTGTAAAATTCTTTGGAGCAATTTGAAAAGATTGTGGTATGCTTCATTAGGCGGGCAAAAATTGATAGAAGATGAGTAAGACAGATTTGCCCACGTCGTGTTGTTGTTGAGATGGACATTGGTTGTGATAGGAAATGAATATGTTTGAATTCTTGTAAGTTGTCATAAGTAATCGTTGAATGACTTTGGACTTGAGTGAGCATTGATAATTTATAATAAGAGTTTTAAAAGCTCCTTTTGAAAATGCTCAATAATTCACTTTCGTTCAGTGGCTTTTGGAAGTGATTTCTTGATCTGTGCGTTTGAGTTTGAAAAGCATCTTAAAATGAAAGTGGAAATCGAGCTTGAAACTTTGTGTTGAATTTTGCCTTTTGGAATTATAGTTAGCTGGTCAAGCTATAATTATTATGCATATAGGCCAACTTACAGTGGAACTATACAACCTTTGGTAATTGAACTTACCTTACACTTAGCCTTACGGCCTCATTGTTGGGCCTGGTTGCGTAGTTGCCTGTATAAGGTGGGTTGTTACAATGCTAAAATTAATCCACTGGAAATCAAACCTGCCGTGGTCCCATAACATGCTAAATTTCCAGTCGCTCGACATGCTGCTTCTTTCCATGATGTTCGTGCAAAGAATTTTCTTATTTGCTCCCAGCCCCGCGCATGTGTATCTTATGCTGGGTGTATGTAGCTTGTGTACACTTAGGTTTATAATAGATTGTGCCTTTCTGCAAAAGCCTCACTCCGACCTTGCTACCTTCAACTTATTTTTGCTGCCCTTATCTAAACTGAATTGAACTGTACTTATTTTTGTTGAAATGAACTAAACTAAACTTGTTTTAGTTGAATTCTCAACTTATTTTTGAGGTAGAGAAATTAGACTGAATTGAACTTATTTTTTCTAAATTAAACTTATTCCGAAAAAGAAAGTTGAAGAGAACAGGGTCGGAGTCCACTATTTCCCAGGTAATTTGTTGGAACCCTAAGTTTTTCTCCCCTTGTTCTTGGTGAGTTCCACATAATTTGATGAAATAATGATGTTTAGGTACCTCTAATTGAGGCAGAATGGTTCGTACGAAGGAGGTCACTCGTATGTCCACCGGTGGCTGTTTTCCCCGTAAGGACATGAGACAACCCGACACCAAGGTATGCAATCTAACGTTCTTCCCCTTTTTATGCGGTTTCTCCTCTTGCTTTATCATTTACAAATTTTCATCTAGTATAGTATTTGGTTTTGATTCAAATAGATATGCCTTTATTCCCTTCTTGCTTCTCTCCTGTCTCCAGGGCCAGGCTGTGAGGAAATCAACCCCCCCTTCTTGGGCCACTCCCACTACCATCTCCGGAGGTGTTAAGAAACCGAAACCAAAACCGAAACCGAAACCGAAACCGAAGCCGAAGGCTCAACAGAAACCGAAACCTCAGCATTATCATCCGGGAACTGTTGCCCTCCGGCAAGTTTCGTAATTCAAGTGTTGATTTGGTTCAGTTCTCTGCTTTTCTACTTAGTGTTTACTATTGATTTATTCCGCTGCAGCGGGAGGGGGAGTATAGCAAATGAGGCAGTCTACAATTATGAAGTGCTCGGTGACAGTGACGATGATGATCAAAGCTCCTGTGCTTTGGGTTCGGGTTTGGCTTCTCCTCAAGTCATACTCACTGGGTCTTGTACTCCTCAATCTCATCCTTCTACTGCACAGCTCGCTTCCCAGTCCCAGGTGTGTGCAAATATTTGTACGCCTAACCCTTTACTTTCTTGTTATATTTAGTATATCTCTTTGGGTGTTTTTTCTTGGAACTCCATTCAGTCGCCAGCTAGGAGCCTATTTCAAACACTTGATCATTTTCTATCTTGAATATTTAAAATTTCGCTTTAATTTGCTTATTTATGGGCTCAATCTTTTAATTCTTTAGACAGGATATTGGGTTTGAATTAGCTTACTGGAAGACACTTGGTTTTGGTATTGTTGGGGTTTCAAAGAGGTAAAAGAAAATTGATGGCCGTAGCTTATTCCCTGCCATAAATTGCCAATGCATAATTGTTTCTGCTCAGAACGAGAGGGGACTTGATACCCTCTTGGAACTTGGAATATCGTGTGGCTTGATGCCTTAGCCTATCTGAGAGTTGAAGAATGAATCCTCATTTGACTTCTCAGCCTGGCCCACTTATTTATTGGCCGAATCGCGGCCATCTAATTCTTCTCTCTTATCGTAATTAAACTCTTAGCGTGTTTCCTCACAATCTTGCCCTGGGTTGTTTACCTCTTGGTCTAAGCTTAGGCAGAAAGCTCAACATAGGAATGGATTTGGTTTTGTTATTATTTCTAACTTGTCAAACATGGCTACTGATACTGCATTTATTGTTTGTTTATTTGCCAAATAGGAGGGCAATAGTGTCGCAGATACCATGACACATCTCCAGTCTTATGATGTTGGTGATAAGGTTTGGTTGGGCAATAAGTTAAATAGTGTCAGAAATCTAGCTTCTAAAATTTGTTTGATTTCTTAAGTTTGCAATGCAATAAATTGAAATTCTCTCCCATTTGTGTTTAGTTTTTTAAAAAGCAATTCATTTATAAGCTTAAAGTGATTCCACTAAAAAGGTCTTCGCATCAGAACACATCCTCCGTTTAAAATACTTCTAATCGTTAATTTATTGTGTAAGCAGGGGATTCCTTTTTGTTTAGTCATTGTGAAATCAGTAAGGGTGATACACACACTACAAGGTAGCGAAAAGTCATGCTGATAGATGCCAAGCAAGTGCTAGCCTTTCACCTGTTTACATCTTAAAGTTATGCTTAGCCATTGTTTACATGTACTAAACAGGAATCACATGTGACAGACCCCAGGTCAGATAACCTCTCTCTCTTAACTTTAGCTGCGGAGCAGATGCAATTGCGAGGTGTTCGTCCTGCTGGTTCTACTGTTCAAGCTACTGTTGAAGATGCTACTGGCTCTCCCTCTCACAAAGTTATTGAAGAGACTAACCTCCAGGTACAACTGATGAACTGTTAAAATTGGGCACCTGGACTTGAATTATGAATGTTTGTGGCTAATATGGAACTTCTTGTGGATATCTTTCAGCGTGAGGAAGGTGAAAACACTACAAAATATGTTAGTGGTGATGAAAATTTGCATGATGCTGCACACCAAGAGGTGGAGGAAATCCACGGGATTCCTGTAAATGTTGTTCCTGCTTCTGTGCATGTCAACAATGAAGGAAGAGGAGCAACCCACAATGAATTTGAAAGACGCAGCTGTGCAACTTCGAGCTTAAGCCTTACGGGAATGACTGACTTAATCGATGATAATGATACATCTGAGTTTGACTCCATAAGATGTGATGGTCGGGTCTCTGTAAATGAATATAGGGTAAAGCCGCAGAATGCTGAACTCCTGACGGCAATTTTTTCCAGATATGGGGACATTGGTGCTAATTGTGCTCTGGGATCGGTTGCTGCACGATCATTTTTCATGGACCTTTTGTGTGAAACTCTTCAAGAGTTGATGGCCATTGACTTCACAAAAATTACAAAAAATAAAATTCTAAGTTTGAATGCTTGTCTGGGTGATGTGGAGAAAGAGAAAATAGAAGTTGGGTGGCTGAAAACAAGGCTGGATGAGATTTTAGAGGCAAAGGAGGCGATTCCCCTGCTAAAACCATCTTCTGATCTGAGACAGCTAAGGGCAGAACGTGGAACCAAGATTCAAACGCTAAGGGAACAACTCACTGTATATGAGAGGGATCTCAACATCAAAATGGACGAAGTTCACGTTCTCCAGCAAAAAATCAATGCTGCTCTACAAAACCTTTCTCAGGAGGAGGATGAAGCCAGGAAAATTGACTCGACAATCTCAGAATGCAAGGCTAAGTTAGGATGCCTCGCCAAGTTACAGACATTAGCCAGTGGCCTGGTTTGATTCCTTCATTCGTGGTAAACACTCGAATGACTCCTTGTGTGTTTATGGTTGAGATCGTCAAGGGAATGTTATTGTATATCTGGCTAATATTGAAGTTGTAGACTTGTAGTGCCCCACTCTCCCACCATAGGAAAAAGGAAAGGACTTTTAGCATAGAGAGTAATATTAGAATGAACACTCAACAGTTCATAGTGGTATGTGAAGTATCTTACGTACTTTCTGTATTTCAACATATTATATGACCTTTATTGTGTATATTTCATGTTGGGAATTGGGATTTAGCTATCTACCTCCTATGTTTGAGTTAAGGTGTGAGCTGTAAGTGATGGCATACCAACTATATGAGGAAACCATGCTTGTGAAATGTGGTGAGAATTTAAACTACTGCAGATTAGAAATCAGAAGAGATAATTATGTTCATTTCTCGTGGGTGAATTTATGTCCTGAATTTATTTTAAACTTATTTATTGAATTTATTCTAAATTTATTAAGAACAAATTTTTGAGTTAATTTGATGAACTCATTTTGAATTAAACGTATTCTGAACTTATTTACTGAACTTATTTTGAACTTATTTGTTGAACATATTTTGAACTTATTTACTAAACTTATTCTGAACTGAACTCATCTGAATTTATTTTTCAAAAAACAAGTTGAAGAGAATAGGGTTAAATGACTTTTTTCTCGAATCTCATAAATGATTCGAACATTAGGGTATAAATAGTTTAACCTAACACAACCTTTAGTAAGATATCTGATCTTGTTCTTAAATTTTGGTTAAAATTTTGTAACTACGACTAATATTTTTACATTGCTAAGTTAACCAAATTGAACCAAATAAAGGTTGTATTCGACGACAACATTTGAATAACGTTTAGGATTTTGACTAAGTTTTCACACTAATCAATCAATCTTAGTGTTCAGTAACCTAGTATTTGAATTAACATTTTAAGTAAAATTTAGCGTTTCAAGCAGCATTTTTAAAAATATCCTTTGAAAATTTTATATTTAAAAATTATCTATATCCTTTTAGGTCAATTTATATGAATTAGCTCACCTGATAACTAAATTTATGAAATACATTTGTTTCAACTTTCAACTACTTATCTAAATAATTATTTATTAACAGATAAATTAAAACTGCTTCCTACTATTTAAATTGTTATGTACTGCCTAACCCATTCGTAACTTAAATAATTAGTCTGGCTGAATACTGAACAGGACCCAAATTTACTCACGAGCTGATTTGGATGCACACACACACACACACACAAGGAAAAAAAAAAAAAAAAAAAAAAAATCTAATTTTGGACAAAACTCCAACGAATCGACATTTGCCCCGCACTTCCCCTTCTGCAACATCGCTGCTTACACTCACTTCCCCTGAGTGCATACAGACGATCACGCTTGTCATTTGTTCGTCTTTTGTACATCGATCTGAAGCAAGCAAACGAAGAGGGATCGCTAACAAGGTAATTGGTCTGAACCCTAATTTTTTTCCCGTTGGTGAGTTCGCCGGAAGTTGACGAATTCTGAATGCGCAGGTGGCAGTAGTTGCGGCGGAATGGGTCGGACGACGGAGGTTGCTCGTATGTCCACCGGTGGCTGCTTTCTGCCTCCCCCTCAACGATTTGCTATCAAGGTATGTCTCTCTCCTTTTCTAGGGTTTCTAGCTTATCAATCTTGCAAATTTATCTGATAGGACTTTTTGGTTTTGATTTCAATATTTTTTTATTTTTCTTTTTTTAGGTTGCGAGGAAATCTGCTCGGCCCCCACCGATCGAAGATGTCAAGAAACAGAGACTACACCATTGTCATTCTGGAACAACGGGAGTTTTCAGTGCTGCTGATGATGATGATGATGATGACGACGACGACGACGATGAAAGCTCCTCTGGAGATCTCGGTGTTAATGATGGTGGAAGCTATGAAGGTGAAAGCTCCTCTGAAGAGCTCAGTGTTGATGACGATGAAAGCTCCTCTGCTTTGGGTTCGGCTTCCCCACATTGTTCTTCTCCTCAACTCGCTTCCCAGGTGTATGCCCATCTTTTAATTTTTTCTCTGTGTGTGTTTTTCTCTAGTCGAGTGTAACAATGGCCAACGAGGAGCTTACTTGAAAGACTTCCTCTTTAAGACAGTCTTTAACAGGATTGTTTACCCCTTGCTGTAGCTTAGGCAGAATCAGAACGCTCAACATAAGAATGCATTTGGTTGTATTATTATATCTAACTTGTCAAACATGGCTACTCATGTCTGAGTTTATTGTTTAGAGTAGCAAACATACCATTACAAATCTCCAGTCCTGTGATGTTGGTGATAAGGTTTGGTTGGGCAATAAGTTAGATAGTGTCAGAAATCTAGCTTCTAAAATTTGTTTGATTTCTTAAGTTTGCAATGCAATGATAAATTCTCTTCCATTTGTGTTTGGTTTTTTAAAAAAGCAATTCATTTATAAGCTTAAAATGATTTCATTGCAAAGGTCTTTCTCGCATTAAAACGCACTCTTAGTTTAAAATACTTCTGATTGTTAATTTACTGTGTAAGCAGGGGATTCCCTTTTGTTTGGTCATTGTGAAATTAGTAAGGGTGGCGCGCGCACACACACACACTAGAAGGCAGCAAGAAGTTATGAATTTATGATGGCAACTGCTACCCTTTCACCTGCTGGGATCTTACAATTAGGCTTACTCATCCGTTTACATATATTAAACAGGAATCACATGTGAGGGAACCAGGGTCAGAGAACCTCTGTGTCTTAACTTTAGCTGCGGAGCAGATGCAATTACGAGGTGGTTGTCCTGCTGGTACTACTGTTCAAGCTACTGTTGAAGATGCTGCTGGCTCTCCCTCTCACGAAGTTATCGGACATTCTAACCTACAGGTACAACTGAGGGACCTTTAAATTGGGCACCTGAACTTGAATTATGACTGTTTGTGGCTAATATGGAACTTGTTTTGGAGATCTTTCAGTGTGACGAAGGTGAAGACACTACAGAACATGTTCGTGATGATGAAAATTTGCATGTTGCTAAACACAGACAGGTGGATGAAATCCATGAGATTCCTGTGAACGTTTTTCCTGCTTCCACACATGTCAACAATGAAGGAAGAGCAGCAACCCACAATGCATTTGAAAGGAGCAGCCGCACAACTTCAAGCTTAAGTCTTTCGGGGATGGCTGGCTTAATTGATGATAATGATACGTCTGAGGTTGTCTCCATAGGATGTGATGATCGAGTCTTTATAAATGATTATAGGGTAAAGCCACAGAATGCTGAACTCGTGAGGGCAATTTTTTCCAGATATGGGGACATTGGCGCTAAGTGTGCTCTGGGATCAGTTGCTGCACGGTCATTTTTCATGGACCTTGTGTGTGACACTCTTCAAGAATTGATGGCCATTCACTTCACAAAAATTACAAAAAATAAAATTCAAAGTTTAAAGGCTTGTCTAGCTGATGTGGAGAAAGAGAACATAGAAGTCGGGTGGCTGAAAACAAGGCTGGATGAGATTTTAGAGGCAAGGGAGGCAATTCCCCTGCTAAGACCATCTTCTGATCTCAGACGGCTAAGGACAGAATGTGGAACTAAAATTCAAACGCTAAGGGAACAACTCACTGTTTATGAGCGGGATCTCAACATCAAAATGGCCGAAGTTCACGTTCTCCAGCAAAAAATCAATGCTGCTCTACAAAACCTTTCTCAGGAGGAGGATGAAGCCAAGAAAATTGACTTGACAATCTCAGAATTTAAGGCTAAGTTAGGACACCTCTGCAAGTTACAGACATTAGCCAGTGGCCTGGTTTGATTCTTTCATTCGTGGTAAACACTCAAGTGACTCCTTGTGTGTTCATGGTTGAGATCCTCAAGGGAATGTTATTGTATATCTGGCTAATATTGAAGTTGTAGACTTGTAGTGCCTTACTCTCCCCCCAGAGGAAAAAGGAAAGGACTTTTAGCATAGAGAGTAGTATTGGAATGAACAATCAACAGTTCATAGTGGTATGTGAAGGATCTTATATACTTTCTGTATTTCAACATATTATGTGACCTTCATTATGTAAATTTCATGTTGGTAACTGGGATTCAGCTATCTACCTGCCATGTTTGACATCAGGTGTGAGCTGTAAGTGATGGCATAGGGTAGAACTAACATCGGACTGGAACAATTTATTACTGTTAGAGAAAGTATGAGCCATATGTGTTGAACTCTCTTTATCACAAGCAAACATTATACTCAACATGCCCTTTGATTACCAGAAGATGCTGAATAATTTCAACAATGAGATCTTAGTGATCGACCCCTCTGCAGATTCTCCTCTTCCCTGTCACAAGCAATTTCATCCAGTTTGGAGCAAGCGTTGGCTACAATACAGGGAAAGAGTAGTCATTTTCTTGACCCTTGGGCCAACTGACCCTTGGGCCCATTGTTTTACAGTTATTCGTTCATGAATCTTGACCCTTGGGCCAACAAAGCTTGGCTCATTGTTTTTATACAGTGATCCAATATAATCTGCCAGATACATCAGTTTGACTATCAAATGCTATTGACCAGATCCAAAACAATTAAACATTTCTTTTTCTTTCTAAAAAAGGGGGCGCCATTGATGACTTTTCTTATGAAGCCCTCTGTTCTAACAGAGTAACGATCTGAAGCTGGGATCAGTGACCATTTTTGCATGTCTTTCTTACTTCTCTTATTTTTCGCTCTCCATCTCTGTCTGTCTCATCCCATTCAATAGCTAAGAATGGTATGAGGTAGGGCATCATTAATTCCACTTCCACTCTGAATCAGAGAGAGAAAGGCAAATGGTCATGACTACCCCAAGAAGAGGGGAAAGAGGAAGAAGAAGAGGAGGTAGAGGGAATTCCTCTGCAACGCACAGGCGCATTAGTCCAAGGCTCGCTAATAAGCCACCCAAAAACTACCAACATTGCTTTGATTTGGGTTTACAATCGGCTTCTCAGGTGCAGATGCATTCCCACCCTTTCTTTTATTCATCAATGTGCATGTGTTTCTTTGTGTTTTCTCCTTAAACTCCAGCCAATTCTTTTTTGTTTGGTTCAAAGATTAAAAGGAAACTGGGTTGCCCTTATCAGATTGTTTCTGCTCAGAATGATAAGCTAGGTTGGGCGACGAGTTAGCAGTGTATCGAATAGGTTATAAGGATATGCATGATTTGGTAAGTTTGCAATAATTCATTTCTCCTGTTTGTGTTAGAGGAATTCGTTTTAAAGCTCAAAATAATAATTTTGATAAAAGATCTTCCCTCACATCCGAAGACACTTTCAGTCAAAAATAGTTATGATTGTTAACTTAATGTGTGAGCATACGAAACCCTTCTGTTCTGTCATTGTGAAAATTTTACTAAGAGTGATGCACACTCTAGGAAACAGCATCACTATGATGAAAAAGCAAAATCATGAGGAGAAATGCAAGGCAAATACTAGATTCTCACTTGCTTGCGTCTATGTGTGCGAAACTCACCAGGGTAACTCTCTTTTAACTTACCATGTTTCCATGCTTAAACACAGATTACCGCTCCCAATGCTGATGGCATAGCAAGTAGAACAATGAAGATTGAGATCATACATTTTGAACAAAATGATGGGTCTACTTTAGCTACAGAACATATGCAAGGCGCCATGGAGCAAACTCACCAGCTGCAAGATGGCTGCCTTGCAGATTCTCATGTTCAAGCTGCTGTTGAAGAAGCCAACTTACAGGTAAGAACGGTGAACCTTGCTAAATGGAGAACTTTTTTGAATGAATAAACAATGTTTGTAGCTAAGATGGGGCTTGCATGTTTTCTGTCTTTCAGCGTGAGGAAGTTGTGATAGGACCTGCAGCCTTACTTGATGGAGAAAATGCCACAGAAGATGTTAGAGGTGATGAAGATTTACGCAATTCAGTGGATGAGGAACTGAAAGACATCCATCTGATTTCTGTTGGGACAGAATGGAACAGAGACATAACAGCAGTTAATGTCATTCCTCCACCTCCTGGTTTTGCATCTACTAATGCTAATGAGAGCACACCAAGGGAGGAGGGAAATGCGGCTTTCAACGATTTTAATAATGACAACGAAGGAGCAGGCCAGAGCAGTTTCCAAAGGAGTAGTCAACAGCATGCGTCTTCAAGCTAACATCTGACGGAGATGGCTGACAAGATTGACTTTGCAGGATGTGGTGACCGCATCTTAGTGGATGGATAAAAGGTGAGGCCTCATAATGCTAAAATCCTCAGGACCATTATCTCCAAACATGGGGACATTGGTGCAAACTGCTGTATAGGATCGGTCACTGCACGCTCATTACTCGTGGAGCTTGTGTGCGAAACTCTTCAAGAGTTGATGGCAACCAAATTAGAGAACATCTCAGTAAATAAGATCAGCAGTTTGAAGGATTCTCTGATTGACATTGAGAGAGAAGGGATAGAAATTACATGGCTGAAAACGAGGCTTGATGAGATTTTAGAGGCGAAGCAGGCTATTCCTCTGCTGAAGCAATCTTCTGTCTGACCTTAGACACCTCAGGGCTGAACATAAAACTAAAATCCAAGTTCATAGGGAACTCCTTAATATTTATGAAAGAGACCTCAGCACTCTCCAGGAAAAAATCAAGGCTAGTCGAGAAGAAATTTCTCAGAATGAGGAAGAAGTCAGGAAGATCAACTCGAAAATCTCTGAAAGCAAGGCTAAGTTACTACACCTTGTCAGGTTAGGGTCACTAGTTGGTGACCTGGTTTGATTCTTTCCGTTGAGAAGAATGCTTGGATGACCCAACTCATTTTGCAACTAGTTGTCTTATGCTTATTCTCTTTTTGCAACGACATGTTTATGGCTAGTGGCTGATGGTTCAGGTAATTAGGTGCTTATGTGATTGTTTTTTGGCAAAACATTGCAGTTGTAGACTTATGCTCTGACTAAACTAAAAGGAGAACTTTTAACATCAGTAGTATTAGAATGAATAGTCAGCAGTGAACAGCTCAAACTGATATGTGAAGTATTTGACCTCACATATTTTCTGTATTTAGACATTATATGGCTTTAACTGTGTAATTTCATGCTGGGATTTAGCGAGGGTTCGAGCCTTGCAAACAAATCCAATGTCTTTCTCGTTTGTACTTCTTAAACTATGTACGATGTGCTGTGACTCTGAAAAATTGGCACTACAGATTCGTGTAGGATGTTTGATCCTGCTTTTTAATTCTAAAAAATAAACATACCATTTAATATCTTTTGTCAATTATCTTTTGCCATTTAAAATATATCACCTAAGGCTTAAATGGCAGGGACTTTCACTCCCTTGAAACCAGCACAAAGCCATGACAATTCTTCCAATTGATAGAGGCTTATCCAGGTTGTTGAATTCGTGAAAATCAATTGCATTGAGAGTATGAGACTCGACATCCACAACAAACATCTAAGTATCCTTTGTATGTTAATGACAATTCTGTCCAACAATGGAAACGACATCACCTCACGGTTAAACCCATGAACAACTACAAATTCATTAGTAAAGTATTAATTGAGGGTTTGAAATCCTCGAACAACTAAAAATTCACCTGTAGACTCTAGATGATGGAAAGAGAAAGATCATACCTAAATATGAAATGGTGATCCGATTCACATTATTGGAATTTATAGCCAAACTGACACTCAAAATAGCTAACATACAATGACTCAAAATAAGAAATGACTCGAATTGGACCGAACTTGACCGAACGCTATTTACCAAAGTTGTTTATTTATTTATTTTTTTTCTAAGATGACCTTATTGGACTACAAAATGATCCAACTTCTAACATTAAATTGAATTTTGTTGGCCTGAACATAATTCGATGCAAAGTTAACATGAGTCAAACTGAATTGAATAACCTCTTTCAGGTGCAATCGATCCTTATTAATGGCAATCAAAGTGATAATGAGTTAAGTACTAGGCCAGTGATAATGGGCCTGACCCATGATACATGTAACCCACCTGTTTAAGAGGTCAACTTTAGGGGTTGGGATCCGATGAAGCTCTCTGTTTTGCAGAATACCAATTGTAGCAGCTGTTGGCACTTGGCGGTGACTATTTTGGACGTTCTTCCTTCCTTCCCCCCGCCCCCCCCTCTCTCTCTGTCTGTCTCTTTTCTTGGGTTGCTAGGGTTTGAAGTGAATCTTCCAGAAAGTTGGTTTCATGTTGCAATTGATTTTGAAGCCATATCTTTATCCTCAAACAAAAATGGTGACTACCAGTGCCGGAGGAAGTGGTGGCTGTGCTGGTGGTGGTGGTGGAGGAAGCGGGAGAGACAAAATGAGTAGAGAGAAAAATGGAGGATTTAGCTCTTCTCCAACTCCAATGCGCAGCAGTAGAACGCTAGCAAATGAGCCTCCCAAGAACTACAAAGAGCTTAGTGTGAGTTTTGGTGACAACAATGGAAGTTTCTCTGAGGTGGGTTCGCCTTCTCCTCAACTCACAATACTTAACCCAAATCATCGCCCCCATCCACAACCAGCTTCTCGGGTGCATTGACGTTCCCACCCTTTAATTTCTTCGCTGTCTGTCATTTTAGTGTCTCTGTGTTTGTGTATGTTTTTCTGCTTAAGCTTACTTCAATTGAAACAATGTTGGGTAGAAAAGAGCCTAAATTAAAGAGTTACAGACCTCTTTTGACAGTTGTGTGCAATTAGTTTAAATAATCAGATTTCTGAGAGATAATTGGTTTCGGCCCTCTGAAAGACTGTGACTTTTTGTTGGGTTTAAAGAATTTTGGAGTATTTTGAAACAAGGCCTTAGACCCCCTTTATATAGGGTCTGTAAGGTAGGGTTTCCCCCTGAAAAACCCTTGCTGCCGCCTTCCAAAAACCGTCACCAAAGCGCAACTCTAGCCGCCACTTTAAGGCGGCAGAAAATTTGGCACGACCGTGCCCTGGCACGGGCACACCGTGTCACTTCTCTGTCTGCTATGTTCTTCGGTCTTCTGTGTCGCGGCACGCCCGTGCCCATGCAGCATGTTCACCCCGTGCCTAAACCCGAGATTTTGGGCCACAAAACCCAACAATATTCCCTGTGTCCTTTATTCTTGTTTCTTTCATAGTTGCGTTGTGTTCTTGGTTGAATTCTGTTGCATTGTCACATCCTATTATCCCCTTTATTCCTAACAAGTGGTATCAGAGCCATGGTGATGATGAAGGGACTGAGGCAGGGCAGTCTCTATATCCTGCAGGGAGCCACAGTTACAGGAGTAGTTGCGGTAGGTACAGCAGATGAGACGATGTTATGGCACATGAGGTTGGACCATATGAGTGAGAAAGGGATGACCATTCTGGGTAAGAAAGGTTGTCTTGGTAACACTAGTACGGGTAAGTTGGATTTTTGTGATCACTGCGTATTTGGGAAACAGAAAAGGGTAAGTTTCTCAAAGGCTAGTCACCGTACTCAGGGGGTCCTGGACTACATCCATTCTGATTTGTGGGGTCCCTCTAAGGTACCTTCGATGGGAGGTAAGCGTTACATGTTAACATTTGTTGATGATTTCTCACGAAAAGTTTGGGTGTATTTCTTGAGACAGAAAAACGAGACATTCTCAATGTTCAAGAAATTCAAGGCTCTGGTTGAGAACCAGACTGGCAAAAGGATCAAGAAACTCAGGACTGATAATGGCCTGGAGTTTGTTGAATCTGAGTTTGAAGAGTTCTGCACAGCAAACGGCATAGCCAGGCATAAAACCTTGGTCGGGAAACCACAACAGAATGGGGTCGCAGAACGAATTAACAGGACATTGTTAGAGAAAGCACGGTGTTTGCTTTCAACTGCTGGGCTTTGGGATCGCAAAGCGTTTTGGGCTGAGGCCATCTCTACGGCCTGCTACCTGGTGAATCGATCACCACACTCCTCCATCGAGTTTCAGATTCCAGAAGAAGTATGGTCAGGTAATCCTGTTGACTACTCTAATCTCAGGGTATTTGGGTGTCCTGTGTATGCTCATGTAAATGAGGGAAAACTAGCACCTAGAGCAGTTAAATGTATGTTTTTGGGGTATGCTAGTGAATCTAAGGGGTATCGTATGTGGTGTCCTGATTCTAAGAAAGTAATACAAAGTAGGGATGTTACTTTCAATGAGTCTGATATATTATCTTCTGGAAAGAATGCTGCTGTTCCTTCTACTGGTGCAGGAACTCAGCAAGACACCAGCATGGAGGTGGAGCTGGAGACTACTACAGCTCAAGGTGGAGCTGTTGAGGAAACTATGAGGGAAGTCCAGGTCACTGAGCCTGGGGCTATCAGCACTAATCAACCTCAGGAGGAGGTTGAGCACTCTATAGCACGTGATCGTCCTCGCAGGGAGATCAGGAGACCGGCCCGGTACAACGATGATAAAGGGCTGATAGCATTTGCACTTTCAGTTGCAGAGGAAGTGTCTGAAGGAACTGAGCCTTCAAATTATACTGAAGCCATCACCTGCCCAAGTTCACCCAACTGGGTTCAGGCTATGCAAGAAGAAATGGAAAGTCTGCAGAAAAACGGGACTTGGGAGTTATGTAACCTGCCTAAAGGCCGACGGGCCTTAACTGCCAAATGGATATACAAGAAGAAGGAGGGCATTCCTAGGGTAGAGGATGCAAGGTGGAAAGCAAGGTTGGTTGTTCGTGGTTGCAACCAACAGGAAGGTATAGACTACAATGAGGTTTTCTCTCCTGTAGTCAGACACACCTCTATTCGATTATTGTTATCCATTGTGACATTGTTTAACTTGGAGTTGGAGCAGCTTGATGTAAAAACAGCCTTCCTGCATGGTGAGCTGGAAGAGGAGATATATATGAAGCAACCTGAAGGGTTTGCTGTTCCTGATAAGGAACACATGGTATGTAAGTTGAAAAAGTCCTTGTATGGACTCAAGCAGGCTCCTAGGCAGTGGTATAAACGTTTTGACACGTTTATGATTGATAATGGTTACATACGTAGTAGATATGATAATTGTGTATACTTTAGACAATATGGTGATGGGTCTTTTATATATCTACTACTGTATGTTGATGACATGCTAATTACATCTAAAGATAAAAACCTGATTAGCATGCTAAAATCTCAACTCAGTAAGGAATTCGAAATGAAAGACTTAGGTGCAGCTAAAAGGATACTGGGTATGGAGATTCACAGGGATCGAAAGGAGGGAAAATTATACTTGTCTCAAGAAAAATATCTTGAGAAGGTATTAAGCAAGTTCAATATGAGGGACTGCAAGGCAGTGACTACCCCTCTTGCTGCACATTTTAGACTGTCTGCGGAACGCTGTCCGCAAACAGAAGAGGACATCGGTAGAATGTCCAATGTACCATACTCTAGTGCTGTAGGGAGTTTGATGTATGCCATGGTCTGTACCAGACCAGACTTATCACATGCTGTGAGTGTGGTAAGTAGATATATGCATAATCCTGGAAAGGACCACTGGGAGGGTGTAAAATGGATCCTACGGTATGTAAAGGGAACTGTGGGGAAAGGGCTGGTATTTGATAGAAACAAGGCTGTTACATCTGATGTAGTAGGGTACGTTGATTCTGATTATGCTGGTGATTTGGATAGGAGGAGGTCCATATCTGGGTACATCTTTACCATGTGTGGGGGCGCTATCTTTTGGAAAGCGTCTTTACAATCTCTTGCAACTCTGTCCACAACAGAAGCTGAGTATATTGCTGCCACTGAAGGGGTGAAGGAAGCCACCTGGCTAAGGGGACTGGTAATGGAGCTTGGGATACCACAATCTGCTACTGTGGTATATTCTGATAGTCAGGGTGCCATACATCTGACAAAGAATGATGCCTACCACTCGAAGACCAAGCATATCAGCGTCAAATATCATTATGTACGAGACACAGTTGCTGCAGGAGAAATAATGATGAAGAAAGTTCACACCTCAGAGAATCCTGCTGACATGCTTACAAAGCCACTACCTACAGCTAAGTTCGAGCATTGCTTGGACTTAGTGGGAGTTCACAGTCATTGAGAAGCCCTGCGGGGCATAGCCCCCTAGGGGGGCATCACCCCTTGGGGTGTGACGACGACGACGGTAATTGAAGACTGGAGATTTTGGTCCAAGGTGGAGATTGTTGGGTTTTGTGGCCCAAAATCTCGGGTTTAGGCACGGGGTGAACATGCTGCATGGGCACGGGCGTGCCGCGACACAGAAGACCGAAGAACAGAGCAGACAGAGAAGTGACACGGTGTGCCCGTGATGTGGCAGTGATGGGTGTGCACGACCGTGCCAGGGGAAATTTTCTGCCGCCTTAAAGTGGCGGCTAGGGTTGCGCTTTGGTGACGGTTTTTGGAAGGCGGCAGCAAGGGTTTTTCAGGGGGAAACCCTACCTCACAGACCCTATATAAAGGGGGTCTAGGACCTTGTTTCAAAATACTCCATAATAGAAAACACATTGAGAGAGTGAGGTTATTTGTGAGAGAATACAATCGAGAGTATTGTAATTCTGCTCTTAATCACTGAAGTGATTGTGGTGTACAACTCTGCTCATAGTGAAATTTGTCGGTGTGCTGTCGCCGTCCGTGGTTTTTTCCCACATTGGGTTTCCACGTAAAATTCCCTGTGTCCTTTATTCTTGTTTCTTTCATTGTTGCGTTGTGTTCTTGGTTGAATTCTGTTGCATTGTCACATCCTATTATCCCCTTTATTCCTAACAGTTGGGTTTAAAGAATTAAAAACAACGAAAATGAAAATGAAAATGGATTGCCCTTATTTGCTATATTCTCTGTACTTATGGTTGTTTCAGTTTAGACTGACAAGGGATTTGTAAAATGATAGGGTAGTAGGGTAGCACATATCCCCACATCCCGAATGCTATGATCTTAGCGGCGGCAGGATTTGGTTAGATGATGACTTGATGATTCAAATAGTGTCAAAAGTCTAGGTTATAAAGATACAAGTAATTTCGTGAGCTTGTGATGTGTCCTGCTTGTGTTGATAAATACAAAAAAATAAAATAAAATTTGAAGCTTCTCTTGATTCACTAAGTTGAAAATACTCCTAATGATTTATTTACCACTTGAGCATAGACACCTTTTTGTTTTCATTATGAAAAATATTAGTAAGAGTGATGCACACGTGGGAGGCTGAGAAGAGTTATGATGATGGATGCCAAGCAAATGCTAACATTTTACCGGCTTGGATCCCATGATAATGCTTTCAGCCATCTGCTTGCATATACTGAACTGGGATCCTAGTTGTTGCAGTTGACGCAACTAGGGCCAGAGAAGCTTCTCTTAATATTCTACAGCGCTATGCTCAAACAGAGGTCAGGACACCACAGGGTCACATCAGAACATGGATAGCAAGGAGGGCTGAGATGGGGCATTTTGAACAAAATGATGGCCCAAATTTGGGCACAGACCATATGCACAATGAATTAGGCACCATAGTGCACACCCAGACATTACAAGATGGTCGTGCTTCAGGCTCTTGCAATCAAGGGGCTCTTGGGTATGCCACTTTACAGGTACCAGTGGCAAACCTTCTAAAATAGACACCTGCATTTGATTGATTGTGAATTTCTATTGTTGATAAGGTACTTGTTTTGGAGAACTTTCAGCATCAGAAACAGCCTGTTGCTGAATATCTGAACGCAGCCTCACTCGACGGTGAAAGCACCGCAGACCACATCAGCAATGAAGGAGTTATGAAGGATGCGTTGGATCCACAAGTGGAGGAGACTACTGGACTAAAATCTGTTTGGGCAGATTTCCACCGAGATTTAGGAGCAGTCAATGCTGTTTTTGGTTCTGTGTCCACTAAAGCTAATGGGAATGCATTTCAGGTGGCAGGCAATGTGACTTCGATTTCCCACCATGTCGGCAATGATGGAGGAGGAAGAGGAGGAGCCCAGAACAGAAATGGTTCTGCAACGATTAGCCATCAGCACACATCTACAAGCTTGAGAATAACTGAGATGATTGAGCTGATGGATGATGGTTCATCTGAGATTGATTCTGGAAGGTCTGAACCCCCTCTGATTACTGTGAATGGATATAGAGTAAAGCCTGAGAATGCTGGATTCCTCAGGAGTATTCTTGCGAAGCATGGTGACATTGGGGCTAAATGCCTTCTTGGGTCAGTTCGTTTTAGGTCGTTTTTCATGGATTGTGTGTGTCAGTTCCTTCAGAAGCTGATGACAACTAGCGTGTTTGGCATCAGACAACATGAGATTCAAGATATGCAGGCTTCTCTCGGTGAAATGGAGGGACAGTGCATGGAAGTTAGCTGGTTGAAAAAGATGCTTGATGACATTTTTGAAGCAAAACAGACAATCCCTTGACTAAAATCATCTTACTCTGTCAGAGCTGAATGGGAAAACAAAATTAAAATGCCAAAGGAGCAGCTCCATGTATACATGGCAGAGAGCAGCAACAAAATGGTGGAACTTCACACTCTACAGATGGAACTTCATGCTCTTGAGGAAAAAATTCGTGCTACTGTGCAAGATCTATCTGACGCAGAGGCTAATGCAAAGAAAATCCACTTGTCTCTTCAAAGACAGGGCTAAATTAGGGCTGATAGTCAAGCTAAAGACATTGGGAAGTGACTTGATTTGACAGCTTCCTTTGAGGTAAAAACTTTATCTGAATGGCTTAGGGTTGAGCTGCATGATGTGGATGGTTTGTTGATTTGACTAACATTCCGGTTTTAGAACTTCCTAAAATTTTTTTGTTGCACCGGGGGATTGGGGTAGTGTTTGAATAGTTACGCTTTTGGTTCTGTGGTTGATATGTTATGGGAAAATTTCGATGCCTTGCCTTGATGATTTGTTGATAGGCAAATACATTAAGCCACAGGGGTGTATTTGTAAGAAAAATTAGTGTGGCTGCTTTTGGTATTTGTCTTTCTCAGATTGTTTTTGTGGCCTAGGTAATTTAGTTGCTGGTCCTCCATTCTCAATTGCCCAAATAATTCTGCTACTTCCTTTCAATTAATGAGTCTGATTCCATTTATGTGTGGTACAGCCGTACAGGATGGCAAGGTTGACGTTCTCAATGAAAGTGTCGCTGAAGGCCTCGATGAGCAGGATGAAGTTCGTGGTGATGACTACACTGAGTTCAGAGATGAAGCTTGTGAGCAGACTTAATTTATTCAAGTTCTATGTCACATTGGTACGTTTGGCAATCTGGTTACATTTACATGTTGGTTATATCATCCAGGTATGTTTAGTGATCTAGTTTACACTGACAAATTGATTATATCATGCTAGTGTGTTTAGAAACCTTGTTGAATCAGTAAAAAATTAACTTATTCTAGAGAAGACAATTAGGAGGCCATTGTGTTTAGTCTGATTTTGGGATCTGCCATCTAGAACTTAGAAAAAGAAACATAGGGTAGAATTGACATTGGATATGGACAACAATTTATTGGAAGAGCAATTACACAGATTTCTGTTACAACTATAAGGAAACATGCATACAACACTCTGTCAAAAGCACACGTTCTGCTTATTTTTTCCCTTTGGTTACCACAATGATAAATAATTTCAAAAATTAGAGAGGGGCATAGAGAAAAATAAACACACAAGGATGTATAAGATCTTAGTGATTGACCCTTCTGCAGATTCTCCTGATTTCACCCCTATTTCCTGTCAATGGTGCAATGTTTCCCATCTTAACCATGGACTGACCAAAATGCTGGAAGAAGAGCTCATTGTTCTCAGCATATTGTTTTACTAATGCCAAAGATGCCTTGTTTTTGGTTACCAGAATTTGATCAGAGCTCAGCAGTCCTCTGTAAGCCAATAGATTCTTGTAGTAGCGGTTGTCAAACTTGAATTGAGTAGCATAGTCCAAGGCAAACAAGTTCTGGTCTCCACCTGACTGTGGGCATCGGGTTCGCAACTGAGCTGCATAGGATTGGTCCAGAGTGAGATCGGGTTTCCCATTACCAGTCTGGTTGTAGAGCCTCTGCCTGAAACTGGTGCACCTTGCATCTCCTATTGTGTGACTTCCTGCAAGTTATACAGAGGTCAATACCGCATATTATCCTAGAATCCAACATGTAATACAAGGCTTAAAGTCGAGGATGTCAATATGTGATCTGCATCAGGTTAATTTGATTCTGATCAGGTCGGATATACTCATATTTCATTCAGGTTGGATTGTGCCTTGGTCAGCTTAGGACAATTGAGGGTGAAGTTATATGTGTGATTTATCATTGCTTTCTCTAAAAGCTTGTCAAGCAAATGAACGAGCACTATGCAAATTTTAACTGAATTAAGATGTTGTGCTGATCCGATCATTTCTGTAGAGTTCGAAAATTTGCTTTATTTTGGGAATTGTTTCAAGTTGTTCTGGTCATGTATCTAATACAAGTTAGTTTTGTTATATACAGTTAAGTTCCTGCCAATTTTTACACTGGGGGGAAGGGATGGGCGTTAGTTCAACTGATAACACCTCTAAATGGTTGTGGTAGACGCTTCGGTCTAAATCCCACATATATTAATCTTTGTGCTACCTCTAACTTGCTGCTCAAAAGTAGACATGAGCATAAAGAGTCTCTATCAACAGAACAGTTCAATGGTTAGACAACTTTTTTTTGTAGGGATAGGATCTTGTTTTTCCTTTGTAAGATTAGAATTGATTTCATATCCATCACCTTTATTCTACCCCCCCCCCCCAAAAAGTAAAAAATCTGAAGGGACAATAATTTAGATTTTGGAAAAGCATACCTGAAAGTGCGACGAGGTCGACTAAGTCAAGCCCCTTGAGCTTAAACTTGGTAAGAATAGTCTGAAATGTGTTGTTGGGAGCAGGGATGTTATAGTTGGAGCCACTTAAGCTTGCATCTCTGGAGTCCCTTCTGCCGAGGGGTACCACCCAGCTAGGTCCACCAGCCTTCACATAAAAAGAATTAATAAGCTAAGATTGAAATAGACAACATTATTGTGCTACAGATACCGTTTGAATAATTGGTACAGTTATTGGTTATATATTACCAGAACAGTTGAGTCTCTAGCTGTTAAAGCCAAGATGTCGGCACAGGACACAGTTTCAGGGCATTCTTTCTCGACAGCTGCCTTGATTTCGTCAATCACCTCGAACCCTCGAGCTGAGTTCCGGTTTGGGTTCGATCTCTTCTCACTTATTATGGTTCCACTGCTATCTAGCAACACTGAGCCATCACAACCCTGCATTCACACCACATCAGTCATCAAGTTGTTTCCTCCTGTTATGGTCGTGTTCTGCGGGAATGAGTTTTGATTTTTGGTGAAAATACAGAAAAATTTGGTCTTCCTTCCTTTTAATTGGAAAGGCAACAACAATTTTCAGTGTGGGTCTTTCTTTCGCGCATTTTTCTTCTTCTTATTTTGTACTCAATTCGGTTTGTGATCAAAGGGGACCGGGGGTTCGCTTTCTGCAATTCTCCCTGGTCCCTTTCTCCCCAAAACACCTTAAACTTGTGTGTGTGTTTGTGTGTTTTTTTTTTTTTTTTTTTTGGGGGGGGGGGTGTTCATGCCTTTTCTTATGCTAATATGAACTCATAAGATAACAGATGCATACGTACCTTGACAAAGCAGTCATGGAAATGAAGGCGAAGCAAGGAGGCAGCCATTCGCGGTTCTTTAGCAACAGCCTTGGCCACTACTGACCAGACAATCTCCTGAACTTTGGGGCAAGCATGGTCATAGAAGTGCGGGTCAAGCGGACCATCATTGGCTGCAACGAAGAAGCACAGAGGAGCGAAAGCAAGGAAAGAGAGGGCTAGAACAGAGCTGTTTATGAACTCAGCCATTTTTTGAATGAGGATATGTGTGGTTGCTTGGATGAGATGAAATCGTCCTTATTTATAGAAGAATTCAGCACGCTTTAGCCTAGTAAACTAGAAGAGCCAGGCAGTATCCAATCAAAATAGAGAAAAAGAAAGACGTTGTGGAGTTGGTGGCAAGTCATATTATTATACATTAGTTTCATCCTTAAAGTGCCATGCAAATGCCAAGAAAGAGATTAAGGCATAAGGCATAATCTTACTTTGAATTACTAATTTATGGAGTGCTTTTCATTTTAGGCTGGCACTATTTTCTATTATTGATGTTGAATAGGGGAATCACTGCCTAGAGCTACTTGGTTTATTGGTAATCTAGCTATTTTCTCCCTGCTGTGAAGAGGCAAAAATCTAAATTTGAATTAAATTTTTTTTTTAAGAACAAGGTGATTAGAAAATGTTTGTCTACTCCTATTCGGGAAAACATGAGCATATTGTCCCTTAACTATCGCTCATCTAAATGATACGTATATTTGTCTAACTTTCTCGATGAGTTATTTTTTCAACGTAGTTTCTTAGTTCTTACTATAAATTAAGTTCCTTCTAGTTTTCTAACTGATCGACCATAATAGAGGCTTTCAATTTATTTCAACTTCACACAATTTTTCTCAATTTTTTTTCCCTAGTTTTTTCAACTCCTTCCGGCTTTATATGCCTTGCATCAAGTTTGAATAATATAGCTGAATTCTTATGCCAAAGTTTTCCCCAAATTGTTATAGTTTAGTGATTAGACCATTATAATTAAATTAACTAAAGCAATGCATAAAGCACTCCAATTATCAATGGCGTATTGCTTCTCCCTTTAGTTTGGAATTGTTTGTTCATGCACAAAAGGAAACCGAGACCAGCCTAAAAGCTACATCCCTTCCCATCAACATTTGTGCATCTCTCTTGGTTTATTTATACATATTCAAAGTGCCTAAATAATTAAAGGATGTTTATTAACCAATCCATATTTAAACTCTTGCCCATTCCTTTATCAATTTTTAACTCATTGATCCTGCACGCTATTCAAATAGCAGAAATAAAATCAAATAAGTTGTAGTAATTACATTAAAAAAATGGAATAATTAGATTTAAAAATTGTAGTAATTAACACCTAGACGAATTTTTTTTAATCAAACGAGCAACAGTCGGTGTGGCTCAACCTTCTTGTCGGTTCTAATTGATGTTGATCACAAGCTATGCCTATGTGAAACATATTAAGGTTTTTTTTTTGGTTTTGGGGGGGGGGGGGGGGGTTGGGTTGGTTGAGGGAGGAACTTTCGTTTTTGATAATCATGGCAAGTTTGTGTGAATGGATCTGAGTGTATGAATATGTACATGTAATTTTTATACAATGCTCTAATATTTACTTCGGATAGACTAGAAAAGATAGTTGCAAACTAAATATAAAAGTATATTTGTCTGCATCCTTTCAAAATTTACTCTACTTGCTTAATCGTGTTGTGTACAATATCAGGTGTACGACACAAATTTCGTACTTCTTTCTTTTTTGTGAAGATAAATTTGACCATTGTATTAGGTCTATTTTGGGAAGCCCAATAAAGTTGGAATTGGGGGGAGGGGGGGGGGGGACATTCCATTGCGGCGTACTGGAAATCCTCAAACAAGAGAAAAACTACTCCCCTGAGAATCATTCTCGGGAGGTGATGTTACTCAAGGCATACGACTTGAACACCGTATGTATTTTTCAATATAGGTGAGGTACTGAGGTGTAAGATTGATGGCTATGGATTGATGGTTGTTGAGATAAAAGTAAAAACTTTCAACGTATCAACATGACTCTTATGGAAGGCAACTTTTTATTCCTTTTTTAATTTCTTTTGGATTGATTTGGTGAAGAGTTTTTGAGATGATTGAAATTGATGGAGTAACTTTTAACCTGGAATGCATTAACCTAGTATGCACTGGACCTCAAATATTCTGAGAGATTAGTAACGCTACTGAAGAGATTAGTTGGTATAAATGTCTATTACTGTTACTAAATCTCATGAATAGATGAAAACACAAACCTTAATTGGACCGAGTAAACTTGATAGCGAAGTCCCGTGACTGCGAGGCCCGCACTGTCAAAGGCCGTATCACGTCTGGGAAGAGAGACAAAAACAGCGGACAACTTCAATTCAACTGCTCTAATTGACTAATTTATATTAAGATAAACAAAATTTAAGCATGATTCATTTATCCTGAATTGTTTAAGGAAATGCCAGAAAGGACAAATGGATAATTGTTACCTAATCACACTTTTCTCTCTTGGCATGATTTCCATGAAAACGAAAAAACAACTATGACTCATTGACCATTCGAATGATAGTCAATCTAGATGTTTAAATTCAATCCACAAACGGTAAAGGAAGTCACTAGGTTAGGCCTCGATAGGTTGCATCATCAGTGTATTTGTTTTTGGATAAGTTGGCCTAACCCAAGGGACCTTTATCTCAAGCATACTCAATAGGACTCGATAGGTTGGGAGTAATGATTGCCAAAGCACAGGCGAAAAGCTTAAGAACATAACTTAACGCACACAGTATAGAATGCCCCCCCCCAAAAAAATCAACCCTAGGTGCTGATTGTAGGAAGTGTTGCCTTGATAAACCAGCCAAGGACGCTTTGTTATTATTCGTGTATGATTATTGGTAATAGGTTTTCTTTTTGTGTCTAAATGCAAAAATGAACATTACTGAAATTGTAAAAATTTATAGAAGATGTAAATTGTTTTGAGTTGGCATGCATTTGACAAAGCTTATCCATAAAATTAAATTTTGGAATGAGTCCATGACTATTTAGACGTACGAAGTTTTAATGTATTTCTAGTTTGGATAGAGTTACATTTTAAACTAAGTTTTGAGAACCTCAACAAAGTGTTGTTCTTCATCTTCTTTTTCTACAGATAGGCATGCCAACAAAGTGTTCTTTATCCAATGCTTTTCTTCACTCTTTTCCCAACAACTAGCATAAAGCGATCATATGTGTCCTAGTCTTGAGTTCAACTTCTACGTCTATGCTTGGGATTGGTCCTTTAATTTCTCGCTACGTTACTTGCAACAAAGAAAAAGTAGGGGCGGTGGTGTTAATTAGTACTTAGTAGACTAATCTACTCAGGCAAAATACATTTGTATAGTTAACTTTATTGGTGTTAATTACAACATTTATATTTGCAACCCCATTGTTGGATGGCTAATTACATGATTTTCGGTTGTACTAATTTTTACTAGCGCGCTATCATGCATGTCGATCTTGCCTTAGTTTCTTCAGACAGCCATCTGCGTAGAAATTCGATTGTTTGTCGAGGATCTCAACGATATATAATTTGTAAGTGAAGACGAATTTCATGTAACTGGACTTACAGAAGATGGTCAGTAGATAAAACAAGGGCCAAGTTCTAACAGTAACCCGAAATCAGCTTATTTCATTGTGAAAGACGATATACAATTTTCCTTCAGACCCCGCTTTCAGTCAAACACACTTGAATTTAACAGTATAACAGATGCAAATCAAAGCAGCATAAATTACAAGAAAAACAGAGGAAATTAAATACAGAGGACCTGACATTAATGCATTCTTAGTAAGAATTAATCCGCCTGCAGTTGAGCCTGATCTCGCCATGATTACCAGTCAAAGGAGAGATATTACCCATCTTAACCATGGACTTGGCGAAATGATCGAAGAAAAGCTCCATATTCTCAGCATATTGCTTCACTAGTTGCATGGATTCCTCGTTCTTGGTCAAGAGGATTTGGTCAGAGCTAAGTAGACCTCTGTAAGCCAATATGTTCCTGTAGTAGCTGTTGTCGAACCTGAAAGGGGTGACTGCGTCCAAGAAAAAGAGGTTTTGGTCACCCCCGGATCTTGGGCACCGTGCTCGCAACTCTGATGCGACGAATTGGTTCAGTGTGGCGTCTGGTTGGCCATTGCCGTTCTGGTTGTATAGCCTTTGCCTGAAACTGGTGCACCTTGCATTTCCTATTGTGTGGCTCCCTGTCATAACACTTTATTAATTAGTCAATGTTACGTTGACTTACCAAGCATGTTAATGAAATTTTTATAGTTGTGACAAGGCAGGTTGTGGCTAAACAAATAAAGCAAAAGGTAAACCAAGGAATTGAACCTGAGAGGGCAACAAGATCAACAATGTCAAGGCCTTGGAGTTTAAACTTGGTAAGAATGGTCTGAAATGTGTTGTTAGGTGCGGGAATGTTATGGTTCGAACCACTCAAACTGGCTCCTAGAGAATCCCTTCGTCCCAAGGGCACTTCCCAGCTTGGTCCACCAGCCTGCGTACATTATGACATTGCGAATTTTGATCATTTTTTTAAAAATAACAGAATAAATACTTGTTACGTACTAGAGGAAAATATATATAAAATGCTTACAAGGACAGTGCAATCTCTAGCAGTTACGGCTAGGATATCAGCACAGGATACGGTGTGTGGGCATGCTCTCTCCACCTCAGCCTTGATCTCATCGACCACCTCGAATCCTCGAATTGAGTTCTTGTTAGGGATAGATCCTTTCTCTGATATTATGCCGTTGCTACTGTCTAGTAACACTGATGCATCACATCCCTGCCAATGTCACCAAGAGTTTGCCAAAAAAATGTCATTTATTTCACGCTGGACTCGTTTGTACATTGAAAATCTAGAACCCTATTTTCTTACTTTTATTTTTTAGTTTTTTTCGATCCTTGGTGAGTGGCAAAGATATTAGAGCGCGCATCCTAAAATCAAACTTAGGATGTTATGCATAAAGACGATCTCAATGCCATTAGGGCACATGCCATTTGGTTCTATATATGACTTTACAAATACGGTAAGCAATAATAAAAAAGAGACGTCGAAGAAAAAATTAACAGACCTTGACAAAGCAGTCATGAAAGTGGAGCCTAAGCAAAGAAGCAGCCATTCTAGGCTCCCTAGCGACGGCCCTCGCAACGACGGACTTAACGATTTCTCCGAGCTGGGGGCAGGAGCGGTCGTAGAACTGAGGGTAGAGATACCCCCCAGCAGACCCATGGGCTCTGTGAGAGAAACACAAAGGAGCCAGGGCAAGGAGAGAAAGAACAATCAAGTAACTCATGGACTGAGCCATTTTGTAATTAAGCTTTTGTTTTGAACTCTAATGAGCTCTTATAAGTTGAGATGATAAGCTGAGATGAGTTCATGGGTACTTATAGAGGAGGAACTTAATTGTACAAGTAAGAGGTTAACTTAATCAGGCATTGCATGTGCATTGAGCAGAGTTGGTAAACTGAATATTCGTCCTTAGCTCCTATAATTTAGTTGTTCAAGTATTAAATTAGAAAAATGTCAAATAAACTGCGTACTTTAAGTGATGAACAATCTACCAATAATTAGCTCTACCAATGTTGTTACAGTGAATATAGTTCATAGTAACACATCCTTTTTTTGGGGGGTGGAGGAGGGAGGAGTATCAAGTGGAATGAGTACTCGATGGTATTCTTGTTATAACTCTTTGAAACTGCGTAACATAAGAACTTCAATTTATACTCGATTGAAGTGACATATATTTTATACTTTTGATGCTAGTTATGTATATGTATGTACATACATATCTACACACATATGCAGAACGGGAAACTTATTTTTGTATTTGAACTTCTTCATGCTGTAAACGAGTGATAAAACGATACACTAATTATAAATCGATTGCCAGACGATGGAGAAACGTATAGGATAGGAGTCACGATTATTACCCAAGAAACTGATCCTACAGCTCAACCTAAGGATGCAATCAAAGCATCTTACGGAATCCTTTGACCTATACATGCAAGAAGTTCGAATTAGTGCTATGATGGATCGATTTGATCCAAAAGAACATCAATCTAAAATTGATCTACCATACGAGCTATCTTTCACATCCAACTATTCGTGTTGAGATATGATGACTAGTACATATCTTTCTATCCTAAACCATCAAATCTAACGTCGTCGAGGAATTACTTCTTTTTTTTGCTAGGCCCACTTGCTTAAACTTCACCAATTTTGCTTGTCCTAAAGAGCGATGATATATTTATTTATATGAGACACCTTAAATATTTTACCTCATTCTAAGTTAATATATTTTATAATTTAAAATCACCAAAATTTTAATGATTACATTTAGTCATAAATTATCAAACTTAAATATTTATCGGCTACGGTGACCAAGTATTAAATGACACATTAATCGTATCTCAATCATATCCATGAGGATATATGATGTGTACAGTACTAAACAATTCATGCATGCATGAAACATTACTGCCTAGGAAACCGACAATGGCATCTATTATATGATGAATGAAATGGCAATGAATGAGATACAAACCATGGCAATTAATTTCAAGGATTAACTATTATCTTGAACAGTGATTTTCTGGCAATCGAAGAGTCAATCACACAGTTTAACAGTAGTAGTGGACGACTGCACATGTTTATCCTAAGGATATTAATTAAGAATTAATCATCATATGTTGTGCCTGATTGTTGTTTGTCGGTTAGAAGCGCGCAGAGAATAGTTAGTCGTGGTACAGATAAGAGGAGAGACTGAAAAACGAATATTAGGTTAAATCAGTCACAAGTAATAATTAAGGCCCAATAAGAAAAAAGGAATTATGAGGTCAGTGTACCTGCTTCCCTGGCTTTTTGTCTGCGGCCTTCGTCCAATTTGCAGTCCAGGAGCCGTCTAACCGTTTGCACTGTTTATCAATTAAAGATGTTTTTTTTTTTTTTTTTTGTGAGTTGCAGAGAAGCATCGCGTTATTATTTTTGTGGAGTTTTTTGTTTTATGATATCATGTTTGATCATGTTTAGTTTTCCAAATAATAATTTTATAAATAAAAGAGTAATTTAATGGAGTATTGAAAAAGGGTAAATGTCTTGCATAATTCTAAATTAACATATTTTCCAATTTAAAATCAACAAATTTTCAATGGTTACACTTAATTTATGAATTGTTAAGTTTAAATTATATTCATCGACTGCGCCGATAAAATATTAAAATGAGACCCTAATCGGATCATCTCTACTTGCGAGATCATATGATAAATATATTTTTAAAATGTGGTAAATTATGAATAAAAAGATAATTTTACGTGATTTATAAGTTGTAATATACTTCCACCATTCGATCATATCATTTTTTTCAATTTCACAACATTGTAGTATGGTTTTTAAATCAAAAAAGATACTTAAGAAGTATCTTGCAGTAAGACATTTATCATTTTGCTTAACAAAATTCCATTTTATCTGCCTCTTAATTGTATAATATTCTTTAGTATAAACTTTTATCAATCGCTTATACAAATAACCATCTATCACCTTATTTCAATTTTTAACTTTATATCCTAACTTAAAACAAATTTCATTTGAAAAATTTCCATTCTCATAATCAATGAGATTATCATGCGTCATAATTTTTATAAGGCAATTATGTTAAGTTTTTACTGATTTTCTTCCGCTAAAGAATTAATGTATGTGCTATATGTATTTAAAACTGTATTTTCAAATTTCTATAATATTGACATGTGTGCAAAGTAATGTTAATGAAGGAAATGTATTATTTTATACAAAATTAACTGTAATTGTAACGGCCCAGGCATCCCGACACCGAGGTATTGTCTGTTTTGGGGACTGAAAGGTGCCCCTGCACGGTTTTGTCCTTTGGCTAACGGGCGTTTAAGCCTTTCACCAAAAGGCGTCTCGATGTGTTGAGGCATCCCCACCCTCATAAAGGGTGGTACGTTTTCCTCAACCACCGATGTGGGACAGCTGTATCCTCCCTCCCCCCATAAGAGGGCCCAACGTCCTCGCTGGAATACCGGTCCGGGAACCTGTCTCTGATACCAACTGTAACGGCCCAGGCATCCCGATACCGAGGTATTGTCCACTTTGGGGACTAAAATGTGCTCCTGCACGGTTTTGTCCTTCAACTAACGGGCATTTAAGCCTTTCACCAAAAGGCGCCTCGATGTGTTGAGGTATCCCCACCGTATCAGAGCCAGGTTCCCGGACCGGTGTTCCACCGAGGACGCTGGGCCCTCTTACGGGGGGAGGGAGGCCACGGCTGTCCTACATCGAGGAGGCCACGGCTGTCCCACATCGGTGGTTGAGGAGAACGCACCACCTTTTATGAGGGTGGGGATACCTCAACACATCGAGGCGCCTTTTGGTGAAAGATTTAAACGCCCGTTAGCTGAAAGACAAAACCGTCCAGGGGCACCTTTCAGTCCCCAAAGCAGACAATACCTCGATGTCGGGATGTTTGGGCCGTTACAGTAATAATACGTGAGACAGAATTTGAGTTGTCTTGCCGATAAACGACCTAGATAGAGTCATAGCGGTACGTAAGAGGCAGCCCTTTATCTACCCAAATATGTAAAGATATATACATATGTAAGGAAGTAGGACTTTAATTATCTAAGACTTAATTATCTATACATCATGTCCTTCTAATACTACAATTTTGTTAAAGGAAAATATCACTAATAAAGCAATTAAAGAGAATAATAATTGTTGGAGCAAAATTAAATGTTGAGAAACCGCACGATCATATATATAGCAAAATTAGATGATTAATTTCACAGTGATTGCTTCATAAGAAAATGTTTATACGAGAAAGCATCCTATAGATAACAAAGTCTATATCATATACATTAAAAAATATATATATGTGACAATAGAAGCACAAATTTGCCGGTGTATATAATAATTTACCATAAACAAAATACTCACAAAAAAGAAAAAGAAGGGGGAAAAAAAATAATCGGCGAGCTTGTGGTGGTGAGGCGGGCAGTCGGCGAAACTTTGATACACCGTCCGGGCGAAGCTGAGGTTGAACGATGGTATTGTAAATGAGCACTCCGGCGGCTTCATCGCGTCTCTCTGCAAGCACATTACGCAAAATCTGCTTTCAAAACAACGCCAATCCTCACATTCATCATCCCCAATCCTTCTGCTCTCCCACAACCGGCGAATGCCAGTCTATCTTGGAATCCCGCTTTGTCTCTCTCCTCCATGGCTGCACTGACCTTCCCCAGCTCAAGCAAGTCCACGCCCACATCTACCGCTGGGGCTTCGACCAGAACTGTTTTGTCATCACCAAACTCATCCGCATTCTCACCAAGCTCAACTCTCCCATGCATGGCTATCCTCATAAGGTGTTTGACCAGGTGCATTACCCGAACCCGTTTCTGTGGACCGCTCTCATTCGTGGGTATGTGCTTAATGGCCCGGTTTCGGAGTCTGTTGCTTTGTATAGTCGCATGAGGAGGGAGGGTGTGAGGTTTGTGTCTTTTACTTTCTCTGCTTTGCTTAAGGGTTGTACAGCCATGGGGGATGTGGATTTGGGTGCCCAATTTCATGCCCAGGTGTTTAAACTTGGTGGGTTTGAGTTGGATTTGCATGTGGGTAATACTTTGATTGACACGTATGTGAAATGCGGGGCGTTGGAGAGTGCACGCAAGGTGTTCGATGAAATGCCTGAGAGAGATGTTATTTCTGCGACGGCGTTAATTGTTGCTTATGCTAAGGATGGTGAGCTGGAGTATGCTAGGGAGTTGTTTGATGAGCTTCCTGTGAAGGATGCGGTGGCATGGACTGCCTTGATCACAGCCTATGCCCAGAATGCTAGGCCCAAGGAGGCTTTGGAATTGTTTGAGAGAATGCAAAGTCTTGGGATACAAGCTGATGAATTTACATTGGTTAGCGTTACTTCTGCATGTTCCCAGCTGGGCACGACCAAGTATGCGACTTGGATCTGTGATGTTGCTGAGAGAACAGGAAATGGGCCTGAGAGAAATGTTGTTATTGGCTCTGCGCTAATAGACATGTATGCGAAGTGCGGGAAAGTGGATGCTGCACATGAAATTTTCAAGGTGATGACAGAAAGGAATGTATACACTTACAGCTCGATGATTATGGGATTTGCAGTGCACAGTCACTTTGATGCAGCAATGCAACTGTTCTATGAAATGGAGACGATGGATATAAAACCAAATAAAGTTACTTTTGTAGGGCTTCTTACAGCATGCAGTCATGCAGGGAAGGTGGACGAAGGTCGTCGGTTATTTGGGATCATGGAAGAAAGCTATGGTGTTGCACCAACAGCAGATCATTATACTTGTATGGTTGATCTCCTGGGACGATCAGGGCACCTGGATGAAGCCCTTGACCTCATCAAATCAATGCCATTAGATCCCCATGGTGCCTTATGGGGAGCTCTGCTTGGAGCTTGTAGCATCCATAACAATCCTGACATTGCTGAGATTGCTGCTGGCAATTTGTTTGAACTTGAACCTAATAGTATAGGAAATTATGTTTTGCTATGCAACATACTTGCATCAGCTGGAAGATGGGATAGTGTTTCAAGAGTGAGGAAACTAATGAGGAAAAAGGGTCTACAAAAGAACCCTGCGTGTAGTTGGGTGGAACAAAATAAAGGAAACGTGCATAAATTCTTTGCTGGAGACCTGACCCATCCAAGATTACAAGAGATCAGGCAGCTGTTAGAAGACCTTCTCACTAAGCTGAGGCTTCATGGTTACCAGCCAAACTTAGAATCAGTGAGTTATGATATAAGTGATGATGATAAGAGGCTAATACTAATGAGTCATAGTGAGAAGTTAGCTTTAGGCTTTGGTTTGCTGACTATAGATTCTGAAGACACAATTAGGATTATGAAGAACCTTAGAATTTGCGAGGATTGCCACATTTTCATGTGTGGTGCATCTATGGTTACAGGGAGGGAGATTATTGTCAGAGATAACATGAGATTTCACCATTTCCACAATGGGAAATGCTCCTGTGGAAATTTCTGGTGATTAAAGAGGCGTTTTATCGATCTGCTGGTAGAGCGTGATGGTTGAAGAATGCTTGCTTTGAAAATTTGTAACCGTTCTATTTGGAAGTGTGGTAGCAATCCAGGAGACCAATTCCACGGAAATGCATTTTTGCAGTCTGATTAGTTGGTTTATTCTGAGTTCGTTTTATCAGAAGGTTGAGGTGCCTTTGGGGTGAGCATTTCCTCTTGGTATGGTTTGCAAAGGATTTAGTTCAAAGAAGTAATTGTTGTCAAGTGTCCACGTCATTATTCTCCTCATCATTGTTTCACTATAATCTGCTGTTGAAGTACCGTCCTCTGTACTGGTAAGATTTTTCTACTTGGAAAATTGTTCCAATAGTAAGTCAGTTGCATGACATGATAGATCCATCCTAATCTGCAGGAATTGGTCAAGACTGAATACATAGAAGTAACACAAGTATTTAGAACTCCGAATTGTGGTCACAAACTTGACCTTCATGGTTCTGGTGAGTTTTTGTGTTGTCTATATTTATTTATTTTCTGACTTGCTACTTTTACTTCCATTTCTTCGTCGTCTTACTCTGGTAGGACAAAGGAGGAGAGGAATGTTTTAAGACATCATCCGAGGATAATGCTGCTCCGAACCTTTCATTGTGTTTTATCCAGGCTTTTGGGCTAGTTTCGTCAATAAAATGTAACCTCTGTATGTGGTGTATCCTTGTAGCCACAAGCATAAAGACAAGGACTTCTCTGCTTTCTCTATTTTCTGCATTTTCTGCTTGCTCAATAAGTGAATCTCTAATCATAAGTAGTCACTGTGTTATGCTTGGAGGGCTACTGGCTAGTTATCACTATGCTGTTTTTGCAGGTAGAAGGGGTCCCTTAAAAGTGCTTTAAGGCTAGGATCACAAGCACATTTTGATGCACGTTGGATCCCAAAGTCGGAGGAAGGTTCAATGCGACTTGTTATTCCATCTTTCATCAAGCTTATCTGTGAGTTTTTCTTGTAAATGACTACCGTTAACACATATCATGTAATCTAGCCAGCATCTAAGAAAACAGTCCTCATTAGCCAGGAGTGTAGTGCTCTACATGCTGTCGAAGAACAAAAGGGGAAACGAACCCTTTTTTTTTCCTTCATGATATATAAGTTGCAGGAATTGTTAATACTAGGGTTATACTCTTATGATGTAAGAGTGTAAGTTAAATAATTTTTTAATATATTATGAGAAGAATAGAATTTTTTATAGAAAAAGCAAACAATAAATTGATGTATTATATTATTTTGTTGACGCAAAAGTAAAGCGAGTCTTGTTTATTATTTTTCCTACTAATAACATACTTTTTTATTATTAATAATATATAACTCACATTTTTTTGTTAAATTTTCATCATTAAATTATATATATTTTATGATTAAATTTTATTAAATAATAGGAAGGTATGTGAGAAGTTACCTTATTAAATAGAATTAATATTATATTAAATTTACATCCATCCTATATAACGTTTTCTTTTTATTTTAAATCTCATGTAGCATCCTATGTTGTATTAAAGTATCTCACGTGGCTATTCACTCCTATGTGGCATCCTACATGGTAAGCTTACGTGTCGCTCGTATATGAGTTCAATTCAACTTTTAATATATATATACGATGATCTGTTACTGGAAGCTCATGTGTTGCAGGATTCTGCCTACTGCATTAGTTCTTACTTTAATTTCTATTCTGCTTGCTGCTTGCTGCTTGCTGCTTGCTGCTTGCTGCTTACAAGTTTTAATAACTTTGCCCGTAATTTATGCTATTTGGAAATAATCCCAAGACTAAGTTCACTGCTATTTTTTGAGATTATCAGATGAAGCCTATCCTTACTCGCACATATATCCAGTCCCCTGTCCCCTACAAGGCGTATACGTGTCAACTCAACTTCCCAAAGCAAGCCACGATACATCTATACAGCCATGTGTTGAGCGTACAAACGCTAGGAGCTTCTAACGCATTGTAGTCGCCAAATCACACGGGCAACCCACCACCTTTATATATTTACAACGATGTCTATCCAATCCATACAAACCAGCAAGCACTAAGTTAATTAACCCTGTTTTAGAAGCTCAAAAACCAAAATGGCCCACAGAAGAGATCCAGAGTATGCGGGGCAGACCGATGAATTTGGCAATCCCATCACAACCAACCAAACAGTCCCAACTGGTACCGGACTGACGGGTGGAGGTCTCGGAGCTCCGGGAACTACGGGTGCTCAAGGGACCTTTGACCCGCTGGGAGCCCCCGGAACCACTGGTGCAGACCCCACAGTCACTGGATATGACCCGTCTGGCGGACAGGGGCAGCTCCATCGCCCCACTGGTGCTGGTGGCGGCCGTGCCCATCAACAGGGTATCGGGCGCACAGGGATAAGTACTACTGAGGGGTATGGCACATATGAGACCACCGGCACGGGAACCACAGGAGGCCCCGGTGGCATGGGAACTACAGGAGGCCATGGTGGTTATGACACCGGCAGCATGGGAACCACAGGAGGCCTTGGTGCTGGTTGTGACACCGGCATGGGAGACATCAGAGGCAGCGGCGCTGCCCAGGATGTGACAGGAGGGATGACGGGAGGACAAACTAGAGTGGGGCTTCACCGCGACACTGATCGAGAGAAAAAAGGGATGACCGAAAGGATCCTGGAGCACCTCCCTGGAACTGGGCGCAGAAGCACCTGATCACATTTCAAGACTCATCTTTTCTGTTATTTTCTATCTGTCAGTTTGTCAAATTTTCATTCCGTCGGTCCTTTTTGCTCTTCTTTGCTGTGTGTGGTCGATAGTTGGCTTCCTTTTTGTTCCTTTTTCTCATGCATGATGATGAAGGTGAGAGTGTAAGGTATGTAATGTAATAAAGCGAGCTAGGGTCTGGATCATGCATGGTGGTGGAGGAACCGCCATAGCTGTCAATTTTCCCTTGCAATAAACTGGTTCTTGTCAATCAGCCGATGTTCTTTTGCTTCTGTATTCCCTCATTCATCGACAATTTGCTATTGTAGTTTGGTACCGATGATTGCAGGTCAAAATTAACGAAATGATATTTTTAAATATCATTTAATCTCTTGCTCCGTACAAGATACTTTCTAAATATCTCTTTTTGACTTAAAAATTGTATTATTATATTTTTAAATTAAAAAAATGATATAATTGAATAATGAAAGTATATTACAAGTTATTAAATGTGTATAATTATTTTTTTTCTATAATTTGTTATATTTTTAAAATACATATTTTCGAAGATAGAATTGATCGAATTAAGGTATCATTTAATACTTTGTCAGAGATGAATATTAAACTTAACAATTCATCAATAAATATATTTATTAAAATTATGATTTTAAATCATAAAATATATTTAAAAGTATTTTATGATAAAATATATATCGTCACTCTTATGAACACCAATGGACGTAACCTAACATAATAGCATTAAAGCAAGGATAGGAATTGTTTAGATCTGATACTGTCTTGCTATAATGGTGTATGTAACACATTCTGCAGCTGAGATTGTGAAACACACACCCCCCCCCCCCCCCCAAAAAAAAGACTTCCATGAGCTGTCCGAAAGTACTGAGGATGCAAAAGAAAAATTCCGTCTGTTAATACAAACTATGTATGGATTCGAAGTAATATTGAGAGCATCTAAAGTTGATGTCCATAGAATTCAGATAATGTTAAGTTACTTACATCTAAAATTTAACATGAGGTTATACTTAGAAAGGCTGAATTGTATAAATTACATATATTTTGATTTGTATTCCATCATGTTATGAGAAATATTTACCATCGAAAAAGAGGAAAAAAATGGAGTCTTTGTCTAAGCGTTGAGAAAGGGCAGATGTATAGAACCTTTCAAGAAGATAGTGTTTTCCTTGATAAATGGAATCGATTCCAAACATATATGTCATTGTTCCTTACTTCGACCGGGTACAAATATCTAAATTTGATATTTTTAGATACTTTTTCAGACCTATTCTCGATGCTAAATAGCAGGCTATCTATTTTGCACAAATCATGGCTAATTCTTAAGACAAAATGGTGTCTTGGACAATGGTATCTAAAGATAAGTGAGATTTCGAGTAAGTGGTTACATAATCTTCTTCTGGCCGCAGAAATGATTCATCGAAATAATGAGTCACCATGGACATCGCCAAATGTTTGGGAGTTCTTCTATTTAATCCTTTTCCTTCTTCTTGTTGCTAGGTATCTCGTTCGTGCACATCTTATCTTTGTTTTACGAAACTCCAGTGAGTTACAGACAGAGTTCAAAAAGATCAAATTTTTGGTGATTCCATCATACACGATTGAGTTTAAAAAACCTAAGAATGGGTATCCTCCACCGGAACCCAATTCCTTCTAGTTAAAGGAGCTTTTTCTAGTTGTTCTGGAACAATTAGAAGATTCCCTATTTTAAATATTGAATATAATGATGGGTGTACATTCTAAGAAAAAATATTGGAGTATTAATCTCATCGATCTCATAAGTATCATACCAAATCCCATCAATCGAATCACTTTTTCGAGAAATATGAGACATCTAAGTCATAAAAGTAAAGAGATCCATTCATTTATAAGAAGAAGAGGACATGTAAATAAAATGTTGAAGGATGATTATTCTGATGATAAAATAGAATCCTGCGTCGAGAGCACTCATGCGGTTTATGATGAAGAAAGAGAATTTTTGGCTCAGTTCTCCACTTTAACACCAGAAAAAAGGATTGATCAAATTCTATTGAGTCTGACGTATAGTGATCATTTTTCAAAGAATAAGTCTGGTTATCAAATGTTTGAACAACCAACAGCAATTTACTTACGACACTTAGTTAATATTCATCAAAAGTATATAATGAATTATGAGTTCAATACATCTTGTTTAGCAGAAAGAAGGGTATTTCTTGCTCATTGTCAGACAATCACTCATTCACAAACCTCGTGTGGGGCTAATAGTTTTCATTTCCCATCTCATGGAAAACCCTTTTCGATCCGCTTAGACCTATCCCCCTCTCCCTCGAAAGGTATTTTAGTGATGCACTCTATAGGAATTGGACGATCCTATTTGGTCAAATACCTAGCGACAAACTCCTATTTTCCTTTTATTACGGTATTTCTGAGGAAATTCCTGAGAACAAAGGAGACTAAAATTGTTTTTGACTATGATATTGATGACGAGATGGATGATATTGAGAATGGTCCCAGGACTAGGGAGAGTGACGATGAGCTTGATGATAGTTACGATAGCGATGTTGACGTTGAAAAGGAGCTGAGGTATATAGCTGTGGATCAGGATGCAGATCATACTCTATTCGAGATGGAAAAGAGAACAGAGCCATTTTATATCTTATTTCAATTCGAATTAGTAAAAATAATGTCTTCTTGCATAATATGGATTCCAGACATTCATGATCTGCATATGAATAAGTCGAATGACTTATCTCGCTGTCTATTAGTGAAGTATATCTCCATGAATGGTGAAAAATCTTCCACTAATCTTATTATTACTTCGACTAATATTCCTCAAAAAGTGGATCCCTTTCTAATAGCTCTGAATAGATTAAATGCATGCATGAAGATACGAAGGCTTCTTATTCCACAACGACGAAAGCACCTTTTCACTCTTTCTTCTACTAGGGGATTTCATTTGGAAAAGAAAATGTTCCAGACTAATGAATTCGGGTCTATAACCTTGAGTTCCAATGTACGAGATCTTGTAGCACTTACCAATAAGGCCCTATCGATTAGTATTATAGGGAACAAATCAATTATAGATACGAATACAATTAGATTCGCTCTTCATAGACAAACTTGGGGTTTTCGATTCGATAAAATACCAATTGCGGATTATGAGATTCTTTTCTATCAGATAGGAAGGGCTCTTGCACAAAATGTACTTCTAAGTTATTACCTTATAGATCCTATATCTATCTATATGAAGAAGGAATCATGTGACGCAGTGGATTCTTATTTGCACAAATGCTACTTCGAACTTGGAACGAGCATGAAAAAATTAACAATACTTCTTTATCTTTTGAATTGTTCTGCCGAATCGGTCGCTCAAGATCTTTGGTCTCCATCTGGACCCGATAAAAAAATGGGATCGCTTCTTGTGGACTTGTTTATAATGATTCTGCTCTAGTTCATAGCCTATTAGAAATAGAAGATGCTCTGATGGGATTGTTATGGACAGACAAAGAGAATGATCTAGTGCCATTGCTTATTTTGCCCAAACTAAGGAATCTCTTAGATATGATGAAAAATGGATCTTGTTCTATCCTTGATCGTAGATCTTCCTATGGAAAATCTGAATCGGGATTGGACGAAGGATTTAACTCGGAAGTGTACGAATTTATATCGAAATCAAACGAATTTAGATTGAGATTGGCAGAATATGAAGAAGACTTAGAGTCGGAACAGAGCGCGCAGGATTTAGTCGATCACATAGTTTGGGCTCCTAGAATATGGAACCCCCCATGCTTTCTATTTGATTCGATCGTAAGGACCACTGAATTTGGATTTCCCTATTAGGCCAAGTCATTGCGGGACAAGTGGATCATTTATGATGAGGATGAGCTTGAAGAGTCGGAGTTCTTGCAGAATGGAACCGTGCCATACCCGGCATGAGCTAGATCTTTCAACGAACAGAGCTTTTTGCACTAACCTGTAAGGTCATGTAACTCTTTAAGATCTTGTTCTCTTTATGCTATTTATCGTTGCAAAAATTTCAAGCAATAAGCTGATATTTGTCGATCGATTTTGTAAGGTCATAACTCATAACCTGTACGAGTATAATACGATTGAGTCAGTCCATATTTTTTGATCCTAGGACCTTGTTTTACTAAAGGCATGTGCATGTCACTGTTGACGCATCCAAAAAAAAAAATCAATCATAAATTTTCATTCACAATATTTGAATGTGATAAACCATTAATTAGTTGCCTAAGCGTTTCCACTACACATTGACAAATTATTATATACATTTAAGAATATATACTCCTATTATCATATATATATATATATATATATATATATATATATATATATTGATGAGTATTTATTATTGGGCGGTTATTAATATATATTTTATTTATTGTCTTCTAGATTGGGTATATGATATAAATTTTTTGATGAGGGCAAACATAAGAATGGGACACGTGTGCTCCCCTAATGTAGAGCGAAAAGGACACTGAGCAGTAACGTGTCCACATCCACACGTCCTTACAAGCTCGTGTACGCTGTGCATGCCATGCACACTGGCCAGCAAGCTCTCCTCCGTTAGTTTCCAACCCGTAATCGTGTGTTCTTATCTTTAAGCCGCTGTGTTGTGTTTTTAACTATAAAACTCCATATCAGACGCAGCCAATTGGAGATCAAATCAATACAATCAAGCAGACTTCACAGATCTGTGGCTGCAAACTAAGAAGATCACACACACCGTGAGAGAGAGAGGAAAATGGCAGATTTGAGGGATGTCTATGGGAACCCGGTTCGTCAAACAGACGAATATGGGAACCCGGTTCAGTACCCAGGAACCATGGGCTCATATGACACGGGAGCGGGTGGCCACGGCGGAGTTCCAACTGCCGGTGGGTATGACTCGACCATGGGTACTGGATATGGGACTCACGGAACTGGGTCTCATGAGTACGGCAGCGGTGGCGGTGGCTACGACACGGGTGTGGGTATGGGCGGTGGGCATTCACAGCAAGAGAAGCACCGGGGTGGAGTCACTGGCATTTTCCACCGGTCCGGAAGCTCCAGCTCTAGCTCTGTAAGATTATTTTTCTTAATCTTAATTTCTTTTTGTTTTTCCGGCCCTTTTTTGTCCATAATATATATCGCGATTAATTGATGAAATGAAAATTGCAGTCATCGGAAGATGATGGACAAGGGGGGAGGAGGAAGAAGAAGGGGCTCAAGCAAAAGATCAAGGAAAAACTTCCAGGTGGGCATAAGCAAGAATCAGGCAGCTATGGCCCAACGACAAGACCGGGGTTCGATCCACAGGGCCGTCAACCTGGCTATGAGCAGCCACAGAAGAAGGGCATTATGGAGAAGATCAAGGAAAAGCTCCCCGGTCATAACTAATACTACACTTCCAAGCCCGAATCTACTGCAGTAGTGCCTCTGTTTTTCGCCTTCTCGCGTCTTTCTTTTGAGTGCATAGTTTTGTAATAACAGTATCACAGATCAGCCGTCTGAGGCAATGTATACAGCATCTTTTAACGAAGATGTAATGAAAAAATGTGAAATCTTACTACCTCTGCAACTCCAAAAGTAGCGTCAACATTTACATCATCTACATTGCTGATCCACCTCTACTGCTCACTATTTTAACCTTTTCCAACGACTACAGTGCAGGGGTTTGTCAATGACTACAATGCAAGGAAACCCTGCACAAGTAAGAATGTTATAGAAGTCATAACTCATAAGCTAAATCCCAAATGAGCTCTATCCGGCTGAATTTGTGCTCTCATTTCTTGAGCAATTAGGAATGAATCTTCGTGGATCTGTTGCATGTCTAGCGATAAAGCCATTGCGTGCTCAGATGAGGATCACCTAGGGATATGAGACAACAAAAGGCTGCGAGAGGAGTTGAGTGCTCAGATGAGGATCACCTAGGGATATGAGACAACAAAAGGGCGCGAGAGGAGTTGAATGATGGCGGAAATGCATCCTTGGCACCCTCTATGGACTTGATCAGCCCCTTAATCACATGTCCAAACATATACATCTCTTCAGCTCGGTTTTTCGTGTCCCATTCTTCACTCATTCTGCATACAGTTTTGATTTTAGGTTCAGTGCAGAGCTATAGACCGACATCATGAGAAGTCACAAAACAGATGAAAGGAAAAACCGGTAACTACTTGGCAGTGTAGTAATCTGATCCAAATCGCACAGATTAAACCCCAACCTAGGACCTGTATAAAGCGATCTCATTTTGATCCAAACCAACATGAGTTGAAGATTTTCTAATAGTAGTGCTAGCAACTCTTAACACAGACTGACTAGACTGGCCAAGAGCACACATGAAGTCAATCCAAACCCTGAATTACCCTTTATCCAACCCCTCTCATCCCCCTCCGCAATCTGGACCACCAGTTTACCGGGGTCTAATGGTATTGATATATTCATTGTACCAAAACATAAGCAACGAGAATGTATTAAGGAGAGATGAGGGTAACTAATCTAACGATAACTGCGGAGTGAGAACTATATAATTATATTCAATCAATAAGGACATCTTATCAACATTTGAAGATAACTAACCTTAGATCAGAATCAGCAGTTCCATGGCCATGTGAAAAAAGCACCTTAACAACAGGGCGCAGATTCATCTTCACAAAGTATTCGGCAGAGTCCTCTGAGCAATAGCCAGTACAGCACCATGAATTTGGATTTAAGAGAACTATGTGCAGCATAGGAGATTTATTCTTCAGATCCTTAATCACAGATCGGAATGATAGTTCATCCTTAGCACTCTCCAAGAGTTGATTGGTGAACATTCTCTCTAATGTGTACCTCCTGTCATAGAAGAAAATAAGTAAATAACTTTTGAGTGTTTCATGCCAAGTTACTTCTACATCTACCCACATGAATCAGAACTTGTACAATTATAAGTCTTGATCACATGTGCTCGGAATATGAGACAGACAAATCATCAGAAATGCTTAGCACAGTTCTTGAATGTCCTTATGGTGATATGAAATTACCTGAACAAGTCATCCGATGAATCAGAAATAGGTGAAAGAGAGATGTAACATTTAAGCAGACGGATTCCACCATCCAAAGGCTCAGTGCCTCCCCCAGAAGGGTACGCACCCAGAATACAAGAGCACTGAGGGCATGCAAAGTCAATCCAGTCAATATCTTTTGACAGGCTAGATGATTTAAAGACAAAAGCGTTGCCAAGATAACAGTTAAGGAAAGACTTTTGGTCAGCCTCAAGATGAACAGCTGCATTGATATCTTGTTTCTTTACAAATTCTGGGGTATTGTGTGCACAACAGTGATGTTCTGCAATGGCATCCTTTGTAGAATCCAGCAATAAAATTGTAGATAAAGGTTTCTCCCTATTAAGCTGACCAGGCTCTGCAGATGCTGAGTTGACAAGATCACTCTCTTTTTCCAGATTTACAGAAGGTACTAATGAAGCGTCACGCAATATGGGACTGTCAATAGTGCGACATACATCAATACCAGTATGAGAGTCAGAACCGTTAGCAACTTCAGTAAAACCATGGTCATCACCTTTTCTGATCTGATCCAACCCAGCAACATCATCCTTGCAGAGAATAACAGCAGCGGTGGTCAACAGGAATGTGCCCTCAGCACATCTATATGACTCAACATATTTATTCACCAACTTCTCACTTATTTCTCCAAATGAGCAACAACAAGCCCCAAACCAGTTGTCAGCTACATCTGTCCAGTTAATTGATGGCAGTTCCACTAAACACCTACATTCATGTCACATAGAAAAACAAGCTGAACTAGTTAAAGTCAAATTAACAATAGGCAGTACCATTCAGGTTGAACTTAACACAAAAAATGAAGTGAAGGAAGAAGTTTGCAGTTAGGTGTATCCACTGTAGTACAGATAAAGGCATCAAAGAATCTCTTTTTTTTTTGTTTGGGGGGGGGGGGGGAGAGGAACACGTAGAATTGCATAAAGATTCATCAGTTTCCATTAAAACGTAGGTTAGTATGCACCATCACGCTCAGATCGAGTAACACAATAAAGCATCTAGTAATATACCTATGCCGATAATTACATGAAATGGGCCAAGCAATCAAGCAGTAGACTTTCAATATATCATATAATGCGTGCATACAATATGATATACCATACAGGCACACGACGCAGTTCAACTGGTCTTTGCTCTTTTGCTCTGAACGGTTCTTTTCTTTAATTTCAACTTCTTAAGCTTTCTCAAGATTGCAGTAGTACAATAAGAACAAAAGAACATTATTCAAGCCCCCAACAATTCAATTTTAAAGTAATAAAAAAACAGAAAATACCTGGTAGGACGCTTGGTTAGCTTGAATGCACAACTCCTGCAATAGAAGTCCACCTCTCCTTCAGAAGATAAAGTCTTGAAATCTACCCAGAAAAAAAAAAGAAACACACACACACACAAATTCACAATCAAAAACAACGAATTTCAAGGAAAAGTAATCAAGAAAACAAAGAATCAGAAGAACGCGAATTTCATCATACCAGAGTCCATGGAAAGCGGCTCAATAAATCCATCAGATGAAAAACAGTCGACGATTTCATCACCAGAATTAAGCTCAGAAATGAAACTGGAAACGATCGGGTGATCAACGGGGAGAAGTAGCGCAATCTTAACCTCAATGTGATCATCCGAAGCTCTGAAATTCACCGAAGATTCAAGATCCACTAAAACCCTAGGAAGCGGAACCAAAAGCGAGACTGGATTTTGCTCTTTCCAGGTGACTTGAACTAGTGATTTCTCGAACTTCAAATCAACATTGAGATCATTGCAGGAAGAATTAGGGTTGAAATTTTGAGTGAAGAGGAAAAGTTTGAGGATTGGGAGGTGAGACTGAGCTTCCCAGGTGTACCTCCATTTTCTAGGGTTTTCTGGCGGCATTTTCTCTCTCCTCTAACCCCACTTCGCTTCAGAGCTGTTTGCTTCTCTGAATTTACCTCTTCTTTTTTTGTGTTTTTCCTTGATTGTTGCTGTAACGGTTAGTTATAATGTGGTTGGGCCTTTTGGGCTTTCTTTTTGAAGAATCCAGGAAAACTGGGCCCTAGAATCACAATCTAGTCAAGAACTAAGGACCTAATCCAACTGGAATGGTTTACGAATCTTTTTCACAAGGCCGAAATTCAATCACAGGGATATTTCACACATCGAGGAATCCTCCTGGATCGGTTGGTCCACCAACAATCACAGGGATTTTATATTAGAAGGTGTTGGGAGTTTGGGCAACATACTTAAATTTTATGAAGCAAATTATTGATTCTACGGTTATGTATATGTCTATCAAGTGAGTGGCGTGGAAGTTCTAACCAGAGCCCTCCGGAAGGCGTTTGGTCGGAAAAAGTGCGGGATTGGGTTCTAGCTTTCATCGCGAGCTGCTAAGATCCCATGCTTGCTTTTTGCCGATGATAGTCTACTTTTTTTGCAGAACTAATCTTGAATCTTGCCATGAGTTAAGTTCAATTCTGAGTAATTTCTGTCGAAACTCGGGCCAGCTCGTTAACTTCCATAAATCGTTATTAACATTATCCAGTAATGCCACTTTTCATGACAAGCAAATTGTATCGTCTATTTTTAACATTACGCATCAAGCCAATCTTGGCAAGTACCTTGGGTGTCCAGTTTTTAAGGGTCGACCAAAAATAGAAATTTTTTCTGACTTAGTAAATAGAACAGCTGCAAAATTGTAAACTTGGAAGACCAGACATGTCTCTAAGGGCGAAAGGGTGGCACTAATTCAATCTCACATCGAATCAATGCCTATACATACAATGCAATGCTTTCAATTGCCTAAAGAAACTAGCTGCCGAATAGATAAAATAAGTAGAGATTTTCTTTGAAAAAAATCTCATGAAAATAAGGGAATGCACATGATTTCCTGGGACAAAATCTGTGAACCCAAGAAAGTTGGAGGTCTTGGACTCAGAAAAATAAAAGCAGTTAATAGTGCTTTTCTAAGTAAATTAACCTAAAATTTATTTCATAATCATGGTTTGTGGGTGGAACAAATGCGGGCGGAATACCAGATTGATGCTAACTTCTTTGCTCTCAAAGCCAAAAAACATGATTCCTAGGCTTGGAAGTGTATCATTAATAATCGACAACAATTTAGGAAGGGAGTAATGTGGAAAGTGGATAATGGAGTTAATATTAACTTCTGGCTCGATAACAGGTGTGCAAATGACAGCTTAGCCAATCTGCTCAACATCATGGACCTCTCCCTCATTGATATATCTCTTAAGGTATCACAGTTTATAACGGTAATCAAAGAATGGGATACGACACAGCTTAGTTTACTAGTTGACTTTGTCTCCTTACAGTGGATTCTTGTAACCCCCATCCCTGTCAATTCCATTCCTGACTCTGTGTGTTGAGGACTTTCTGAAAATGATCAGTTTTTCACTAAGTCAGTGACTTGGGCCACACATGGGCTAGACCTAGTCAATCCACCTGTATGGGAGTATAAATGGATTTGGAATTTAGATATTATGCCAAAGTTAAAAGTTTTTTTTGGTAAATTTGTCATGCATCGCTGCCTACGAGAGGAATCTTGGCTCAAAGAGTTGATTCTCGTTGCCCTTTTTGTCACACAACGACTGAAGATATGACCTATTTATTTTTGGGATGTGCTGTTTCACAAGATTGTTGGAGATTAGTAGTTTCTCATAATTGGCTTGACATAACCCCTCATTTCGACCCACAAATTGGTATACTACAAATGCTTAGTGACGCCAGAGCTGCCGATCCTGCAGTTAAAATGGATAGATTAGTTGCCCTGCTATAGAGTATATGGAAAATAAGGAACAATATGGTGTTTCGTAATGAAACGGCCAACCCAAAAATAACATTGATCAAAGTCTACTGCTGAATGGCGCATTAGGCACAAGCTCACACATTTATTTCAACTACCAAACCCAATTATCTCAACCACCAACCAGACGAAGACATATTGGGTAGCATGGAAGAAGCCATGAGGGGGTTTATCAAAATCAATTTTGATGGATCCAAATCATCACAAGGTGCACCAGGAGGATTCATCATCCATGATTGGGAAGGAAAGTTCATCCAAGTTTCAGCATTCAATTTGAAAAGATCATCAATCTTAGTAGTAGAAGCAACAGCAATGCGTATTAGTATTAAAGAAGCAGTCAAAGCAGGTTTCACTCACATTCAAATTGAAGGAGATAATAAAATTCTTATCCAAATAGTTCAAGGACATATTCAACCCCCATGGGAAATTCAAGTACTCGTGCAAGATATATTAACTTACACTAAATTATGTAACAAGGTTATTATTCATCATATTTTTAGAGAGGGTAATTGCGCCGCTGATTGGTTGGTAAAGTTTGGTCACTCCTTACATTCCACAGTTGTTCGGAATGTGGTCCTATACAGGGACCTTCTTTCTATCCTTTATGAGGATCATTTAGGGAGAATCTTTTAGAGAAGGGCTGCCTAGATTTTACCGCTTACCTTTCTTCTCCCCAAAAAAAAAAAAAAATCTATCAAGTAACTGAAATCTCAGCCAGCTTAGCAAATCCATAGCAACTTTTGACATGTTCAAATTAAGTTTGACAAAGTAAGCATTACTTCTAGCATCACTTCTCTCCTCTATCTAAGAAACCCTAATTTCTTCATTTTTTTCCCATGGCTAACATTGTTTTTTTGCTAATGGCAAGCTCTAGTCTTCCATTTATTTATATGTTTCCTATTAATCTTGCTAATAATTATTCTCTCTTTAGTTGTAAGAGTATCTCCACATCCTCTTCTAATGGGTAGTTCTCTCTCTCTCTCTCTCTCTCTCTCTCTCTCTCTCTATTGGAGTAAATTTATCAACTTTTTCATCTCATTTTGCTTGTATGGGATCGGATTGTTAATTGGTCGTAAGATCAGTGTACAACATGCATCAATTCTTCGAATTCGAACTACCATAACAAATGAATCTTTTCTACGAGAAGACTAAACAAGATTTGCGAATCTCCTTGTTAGATGCTGTATTATGAAACAACGATTCACAAGAAGCGTATTCAGAAGAGTTTCAATTAGTTTTCTCTATAAAAAAAATTTTATTGTATTATTTTAGTTATAAATTTATTTCAATGTGATGCTTATTATAAATATCGTGTGACATTTAATTAATAAATTCATCCTTTAGATTAAAAAAATACACATCAATTAGACGAGTAAAGGCCAGCAAATGTAAACGTAAAAGTTACGACTTGCATGAAAGGGCGGCTCGGAAATTCAGATTTACATGGTTCAGAATAAAATAAAATTAAAACACAAATAATTAACCATTCTTGAAAGCTTTTCACTTTGAGTAGAAACGTTTCAAATGATAGTGCCACAGTCGCTTTGTCAAGTTGGCAATTAACAAATTGATAATGCCTGAGAAACGTTTCATGAGCATCACAAGAGCAAAACGTGACCCATTCATTGCGGCCACTTTCGTCATGAGTCGACCTAACCAAAGTGATTAGCACCTCTTGCCCTCTTTGAGAGCGCAATTAATTATGCACAAAACCTAACATGGCATATAACCTTATCAATTTTTCTTTCCTTTCCACAAATCATGCACAAATTTGTCTTTATCGAGAACTCCACAAGTGTAATTAAGTTCACGAGGTCATATTTGTTTAATCCGTAATTCTTATGGAGATGTTTTTCTTTTTCATATTTTCATGGTGAATGGGACGTGATTATTTCTCTGAGTGAAACATCTTGGATCACTTATGAAGTTATTAATTGAACTGTATGTCCAATCTTGCCTCTTAAAAAAGAAGTGATATAATCGACTAAACTTACATCAATAACTACTATTATTAGTGCTGGTCTTCATGTCTTAACGATGTATAGATTATCTTATCTCTGTATAAACAACTACTAATTATAAGACGTGATGACATAATTGAATTTATCAATAAAAATCATTACACAAAGTATACATCTAGATTGTTACTGTCCCACACTCCCACAATATATTATGTTAATATTAAATAGTTAGTAATAACGTAAGCATCAAGAAAAACAATAACGACATAATCATGCATGCCGCGCCACAAGTCTTCAATTATTAATGGAAAGAGAGGAGATGGGCGCACCACGTACGTATCCAACCAGAGTCGCAAACCATTGGGCGAATGCTGCTAAAATACATTCCATGTAATTAAAGAGATCAAAATGGATATACACATAGTAACGTAGTCCCCAATAATGCGTTTTCTTACTAGTGGATATCGGATAAAGTATGAATCTTGAGAAATTTGGCTTGATTAGTGTGTTGAATTAGTAGACCTACTTTTGCCAAGTGTTTTAATTTTGAAAACAAACAAGGGAAGTGAGGACAAAATAAAAGTGATTTTCGAAACTTAATTTTGCATAATATGTTGATGAAAATAAAAATCGACTTCATCCAATTAAGAGCATGTTCTTTCCAATCTATGAGAAGTATTTATTAGTGTTTATTGTTGAAATATGTTGAATCATGTTGAATTACGCCGAAACATGCTGAATGGTTAAAGAAAATATAACTAAATATTCTTAATAAATACTTAACAGTGATGAATTATGCTGATTACTGATTGATGGTTAATACAAAATGAATGCAAAAAATGTCAATGCTTTTCTTAGGAAAGCATGGGTAGAACACTTGTTAATTCATATATTGTACTTCCACAAATCATATATAAACACACATATTGATATTAAAATTTGTCTGTATGACACATAAACATACATAAATTGATTTGTGACTTGTAGAAGTATACTTTTAAGAATATAATATAGGTTGATATGCTAATACATCACGCACAAATGATTCTCTAAACCACTTCAAATATTTTAGTTGTGGTCATCCATTGATTTGTCTTGATATGTACAATTGAAACATATCCAGATAGACTGCCAAATTTAAAATTGATCATAGTTTTAATTAAACATGCATGTCTACTGTCTACAGGAAAATCATTAATATTATGTGACGAATTGAAGAAGTTGAAAGATCTTTGTACTTACGTTCAACTTGTCGTTGTTTAATTTTTACCTCATTGCGGGACTATCAATTAAGATATATATATATATATATATATATATATATATATATATATATATATATATATATATATATATATATATATATATATATCCTTCATTTTTAAATCATGGGCGTGGTTCAACTTCCTTTTTTTTTTCTTTTTTGAAACAGTGGTTCAACTTTGTTGGAATGAAATGAAGTTGAAATTGAAAATGATTCTATGCGATGTGAAAATAATTATTGATCCTTGATATTATTTATTTGGTTCAATTTAGTAATAAATTCAATATAAGCACAAAATAATACACAAAGATATATTTGAGTGCATATAAGCTCATAGAGGCTAATTAGCAAAACATATATCTTGTGTGTTAATCATTCCAGTAAGAATGTGATTTTGAATAAAAAAGAATATATCCTTACATAAAGTATGGAAAAATATGATACAATTCCCATACCTAAACTTAAACATCTTGAATCAAATTGGGACTTAGGATTAAACCTAATTAGTGTAGTTAATAACGCACTCAACTCTACTCATCATGAATCAACAAATGAAAAACTTCTATATATCCTACACCATTTATTTCTTGAAAATTTGACATTTAGTTGAATTATGTTCTCTTAGTGACGTCTCATTACTTTTTAAGATAACACAATCTTATTAAATACAGATCTTAATTAAAAACATCAAATCAGAAAAAAACAATGAATGACCTTCTAATGAGGTATTCGCATATTGGTTAGGACTAATGTCTTGAACATATTAGACTCTATGTTCGATTTTCCTCTTTTATTATATTATAATTATATTGTACTGTCATATTTAACTCCTTCAAACCCAAAAAAAAAAAAATCAAATCCGAGTCCATTCGAGCAATAGGTAGCCCTTACATTATCATCCATTGGTTATATGGTTCATACATTCATTTAATAGCTTCTTGGACCAAATGCACAATTAAAAAGCGGATTCATTGAAGATGATAGTCCATTATGATCATAGTCAACGTCGAGATGAAAGCAGTTGCCAAAGCTGATCTCTTCTTGATCCGAATCAGTGGCGGGGACGCAAAGGCCAAAAGAAAGGATGATGTCATTGAGTGAGTGAAGGCGGTTGGTGAGCTCGATGAGTTGTGCTCTGAGGATGGAATTCTCTGCTTCCACGTCCATTCGGAGCATGATAGTCGTGCTTAAGCTGGCCTTCATCTGACCGTTCATGTTCCTCAGGCGGGTCACCATGGCCATCAGACCGTCCATTTGCATCCGCTTCCTCATGCGTGACCGCCTCGCTGACTCCCGGTTTGATATCATGCGCTTACTCTTCCTTATCATGGCCTTCGTCGTCATCATGTGATCATCATGACGATCCTCTTGCTGCTTGCTTGACATGCTTGATGACGTACTCAATGCCATCCTTTCTATATATTAATTATTTTGTTTTTATTTTTTTAAAAAACTACTAATATAGAATATATAGCTAATTATATATTAAGAGCTAGCTAGCTAATACAGTGTGTAATATAATGGATTGATTAGGGTAAGCAGGCCAGGTCATGAGAAAACGTAAAACCAGTAGAGGAAAACGACGGACAAGGACTGAACGAGGTGGGTGCGGCGGCGAAGGGCCGAGTTTATGGTGAGTCCAGAAAGCAGGACTTCGCTGAGTACTGGAGACATGAATATATTGGATATTAGTAATATAATTGGCAGGTTAACATGATGATCGCTAGCACTAATCTGATTTTAATTACCTATGTTTTTCTTGATGGCATGGATCTTTTGTTTAATTGTTGGGTGTATATATGTGTATCAGCTGGGAGGTTTTGAAAAGAAAGATGGAGATGAGATCAGAGAACCAAATTAAAGAGGAAGGAGAGCAGGAGAGGAAAGGGGGCGGGTTGAAGGAAGCATGGAGTTGGATTTTATAACGAGTTTGGGTACTTGGGGCCCCATTAGCTCTTAATTTACAAGTTGTATTATCCTTGAATTAATATATTAACTAAAGATTGCACGGGAATAAACTAAGTGTACATCACAATTAAAGAATAAAGCTGTTCCTTATTAACTGTGACAGATTAATATAATTTGATTTAAATGGTGATTTTTATTCCCTCGAATAACAGTCTATTTGAAATAAGGCGAGAGAAGGAGAGGGGAATGAAGTGTTAATAACACTTATTTCCCTTATTTAGTAATATTACATGGAGGGAAAGGCCACCCAGTTTTATTCACCCTCAAAATGAGGGGGAAAGTAGCGGAAGGAAATATTTTTAATAGTTCTCCCCCTCCCCTCCATTCTCTCTTACAACATATCCAAATAAGGTGAGTACAAATCACGTTTCTTTCCTTCCCTTTTCCTCCATTACCTTTCCTTCTCTTCCCCTCTCTAATTCAATCCAAACAATATGTAACGGTTTGGTTTCGAATTTTGTGAATGAAAAGAATATATTATGAAAGAGTTATATCCTTTTATACACTTTGCTAGCTCACAATTGCTCTATTTTATTAGTAGAGATTCATGAGCTAGGAAAAGAAAAATATAGCTACTATTAACACGTGGCGCTTAATCCATTTATTATAAACGTAGGTTTTTTTTTTCTTTTTTGGCTCAGATTTGTCAATAGTTCTTTAATTTCTTGTATGGTAAACAAAAAAAATTTTTCAGTCAGTGAGTTGGATGAGAAATGGATGCACATAAAAAGAATGAACT
>JAKOGI010000115.1:785000-887500 GCA_029747015.1 Carnegiea gigantea
ATTAAAAACTAAAAAGTTTGATTTGACTCTCAATAGTATATATAATAAATAACAAGCGACTTGCATTAATCTTAAGAATATTATTATTGCATGAATTATTTTGCCCTACTTTCTCAAAGAAATTATATAATGTTAATTTGAGGAAATTTCTTTTTACTTTTTGCTATATTAATTAATTAATAATTGATCTCATCGCCAGTACTTTTTGCTGATTATTAGCGCACTTAAGGATAACTTTTTTAAGTACTATAAGTATATCGTTTAATAATTTTGATAAAAATTTGAGTCTCGAGATGATTCACTAGGTAGATGGCATGGCAAGAAAATATAAATTACAGGAAAGGAGCGAAGATAGCGACGTAGGTTGCCCATAAACTTAATTCTATACATTTCATTAATTCATTTTCTTTCCTTTACTACTACATCTTACTTTAATTATTTTATAAACTTTGTTATCATATCCTGATCGATAATGTTGGTCTGACTTTCACCATGGTCCATTAGTATTATAATACCGTTAATTCGCAAGGAATTTGGTAGACCAGCAATCCAAGTTCTTTTTGTCTAGCTAGGGCTAAACAGATCGAAGAAGACACATGCTTTCATTATCAGGAATTATTAAATCTTAAGAAATTAAATAGATACATCACTAGACCAGCAATCCAAGTTCTTTTTGTCTAGCTAGGGCTAAACAGATCGAAGAAGACACATGCTTTCATTATCAGGAATTATTAAATCTTAAGAAATTAAATAGATACATCACTAAATGCAATTCCTCAAAGCTTATATCATATACCTGATAGTATCTATATAAGCAAAATTGTAGTTAATAATACATTTCATATGTCTTGAATCTTCTATTTTACTGGAGACGAGCTACTGTTAGTCCAATAAAAGGTACAACTCTTCCATCATAGATTTTTTTTCATTCACAAGACTCGAATCCAAACCTTACTTAAGGGGAACAAGTAGTATGCCACTTGAATCAACCTGTGTTGATGGTTATCTACATACCTAATGCTTTCTTTTTAATTTTTCATTGCTTATTTGTTATTTCACAATTTAATAAAAAAGGATATATTACTTAAGGGGAACGAGTGGTAAGCCACTTGAATCAACCTGTGTTGATGGTTGTCTACATACCTGATGCTTTCTTTTTAATTTTTCATTGCTTATTTGTTATTTCACAATTTAATAAAAAAGGATATATTATAGAAATATCTTCATCAATACTATTCTATTTGAAAATCAAGAAATAGAATTTTTGGATCACAAAAATCAAACGTGCAAATGTGTTTAAGACATATCAGTGAACGTCTTCATTTTCAAAGACCCGCCTTCCCTTGTTCTCAACTATTATGTTGGTTTCCTAGGCTTGAATGTTCACCATGCATGAGACACATATAACATCGTTAAAAAGAATATCCAAAGAAACTTTTACGTCACCTAAACAACTTTTAAAAGTCCCCTAAATTTTGATAAGATACATCGACCATCCTACAATACATTTTGGCCAAGACAATGATGTGTTCAGGATGACATTTAAATTTACTGGGGTGACTAATTATTCATGTACAAGTAATTAATTTGTATTTTGAACTTAAAATTCGTGGGAAACATTGTATTAATCAACCCTTAAGAGTCAAGACAAAAGAGATTTTTTTTTGAAAAAAATAATTATCAGTAAGTATTTGCGAGTGATTTAAAAATTTGATTGCAAACTTTAGGGCTATTATGAGTGGATTTCTAGTAAATTTTGGCGGGATCTCGCTTTCGCGGAGTTTGGGTTTGTCATACTATTGTGTACTCTCTAATTCTTATTCCTTTTTTTTTTAAAAAAAGAATATGGCAGCAACTTAAACAATTGTGAACCACTAATTAGCTAATCAAAGCCCATCTCCTGATCTCAAATCTAACCTTTTAATGCGTACGTATCTTGGATTCTCCATAGCAATTTGTAACCGTAAGTACATATATTCTCCAAACATAAAAGCTTTTAAATTTGATAGCCACCTTTATTTCATTTGCATTAAATATATTCAAGAGAATCAGGGCAAGAATTTTCACCTTTGTAACCTCTGATGCTTCAGATTCATACAGTTTTCTAGTATTACTTCAGGAATAAGCACGCATGTGGGTACTTGTGGAATCTACCATGATTCAAAAGGGAGGTAAAAAGAAGTTAGATTAATACAGTAATTAACTATAATTAATAACAAAAGTGGATCAAGCTTAATTAACGAGAGAATGAATCAGATGAAGTCGAAAAAAGTAGAGAGAGAGATTCGAGAAAGCATGCAGAAGCAGGAATGCAAAAAGAGGAAGTAGCAGATCAAGAGGGCTCATTTTTCTATATTTCCGGATCAGACTCCATTTTTTTTAATTAAATTAATTTGAAGAAGGTGAGTTTGTAAATTAATTAATAACGAATGGGGATGGTCTGCTAAATTTGATGGGCAATGTGGAAAGATGGGGTGGTATCTGCAACAACTGTCTGATCCACAGGCACAGGCCTTCTGTAATATTATTATTACTCCATCATCGAATGTCTGTCGTCTTTGTTATGTGCAGGGTTTCTGTATTCTTTCCATCAAATATTATTTTTATAAGAGTAAAAAATAATGCAGACTCTAATTTTCGAGTAATTAGCAGAAGTATAAATGGATGTACGTAAATTGAGCCTGCTGATAAATTCCTCCAATGTGTGGTGAATATGATGATGCTGCATGATAGAAATATGAACGTCATATATGCGTATATATTGTGTACTCGAATTATTCAAGCTGTGGCGGCAGAGGAGAAAATGTTAATTAGGGTTTGAAGTTCGCATATTGTGTATCTAGCCAGAAATCTATAAAAAGTCCATCAGGTGAAGATCTCAAAATTGAATTGCCTGTAACACATTAATTTATTGGCTTTTGAATTCCATTAATGGTCGATATGGCTAATTAATCTCCCATATGCAGAATTAATTAGCGAATTAAACTTGGTGTTAATCAACTCAACTGATTCAGAATTTGTTACTATATGTACTTTATATTAAGTCCCACATGTATCCACATCTTTGTCTCAGTTTACTCGACATATGCAGGTTACAATTTATTTCCTTTATACTTTTGGAGTGATTTACGTAACGTTTGTACCTCACTTTACTCGAACAAATGCAGACAATTTCCTTTGTACTTTTGGAGTGATTAAAAGAGATGTGAAAAATGAACAAATCTTCGTACTTTTAACTTTCATAATATCATAGTCAAGTAGTAGATGGACTAACTCATTATACTTGTTTACTACCTAACAATGAAAGAAGTAATTAATCATATTGATCAAGGACTACACTTTCAACATGAAGTTCATATATACTACTTGGGTAGCCAACCCTTCAAGGGCCCTTGATGAGACAACACAGCAACAACAATTGCTTTTAGTGTGAGTTTCACTTTCACAAAACATATGAATTGAAGATTCAGATGTAGACAATCTTACATCTACAAGCACTCGTGTAAGTTGAGAGATAGGCCTTGTGACATAGAAATACAAAAAGCGACTAGTGAAAAGTTGGAGCGCTATCATGAACAAATTAAAGCTCAAATACTAACAAAGCTTTGGTAACCATATTAAAGAGAGAAAGAGGTGGGCATCTCAACTCTTCTTTCTTTTGTATAAAGGCCACTTTAAGAAGAGAGAGAGGTGGCTCTTGAAAGAGTAAAGAACAAAACCTAGAAAAAGGTGTGGCACTCTAGCAGCTCAGCTAGAATTACAAAAGCAAGCAGAGAGAAGGTTTTATGGGTATGTTTCTGAGTTGCTTCCTTGAATAGAGAGAAAGGTTGAAAGCTGGAACTAGCTAGCTTTCCTTTAATTTTTGCTAATACATTTTCCATCCATATATTGTTTAAATTACAAGTATACATAATTACATATCCCCATCTTGGGATCTAAAAAGGGATTCCAATTTAAAAGAAAAGCCACACTCGAGCCATCATGGAGTCCACCACCCCTGATTTTGATCATCATCATCACCATCATCATCAGCAGCAACAACAACATGAACAGCATATTCAAGAGTCTCACTTTGTTGGATGCTCTCCTTTAAACTCCACTCACCCTTCTGTCTATGGCGTTTCTTCCACCTCTCTTGATTGGAACCCCATCTCCACCATCTTCTCTACGTAAGTTAATTTTTTCTCAATTACATCTTAATTATTTTTCTCATGTTAATCTCCCTCCCTCTCTCTCTCTCTCTCTCTCTCTCTCTCTATTTTTTTTCATCAAGTGAACTTCAAATTTAGATGAAAAATTTGGTGAGTTCTTTAATTATATTGGTTTGTGTAGCCTTAATCATCAAAATACTATAATTAGGAGATGTCCTTATAATTATCTTTAAACTTATAAATTAGTTATTACACATGTCGCTTTGCAAATTTATATGTACTGTATAAATCTAATTTCCATGTATATATGGTAATTCTTGAGGTCTTTCAATTCCTAGAAAAGAAAAATATTTTATCCAATCTTCATACACATGAACTTTGCCCGAATAGCAGAAGAAAGTGTTAGAAATTAATTGAAGCTAACAAAGGCAAGTTAGTGGTTCCACATAGTCTTACTGAATCAATATATCCTGAGATTGTATGAACATACAACTATAATTAAGTGAAGCAACTTAGTGTTACATGAACTCATCAATGAATCTTACAGAGAATTATCTATGCACATGCAGGACTGGAACATCATCAATAAGTAACACCTTCAGCAACAAGCTATACTGCCATGGGAACGAATTTCTTGATGCCGGAGAGTCAAGGCCTCCTCAGAACTCTCTCAGCACTGCAATCCTTACTAACATTGACAACGATGCCAGAAACTTGAACTATCTTCAAACCAACCTTCCCAAAATAGAAGAAGATATGTTGAGCTCGTTCTCTAGCTTTAGTAGTCTTCTCCAAAATCCTAGCACAACTAGTGTGGAAAACCCAGCAGCTAGTTGGTTCAATGGCTTCCCATCGAGTGCACAGTGCTATAGCAATAGGCCAGGACTAATGCAGCTACCCTTCGATCATGGTTTTTCTAGCACGAGTCTCCTAAATCAGCTTGGATTAGTCTCATCACCTAAATCATTGTCGATTTTGAGTAGTAATAGTAGTAGTACTCCTCGCTTGGGACTGAATTTGCAAGCCATGGATTTCTTGGGCAGTAATGCGAGCTTTGGAAGCCATAATCGGCCTCAGTATGATCCTCTAGGGGAAGAAGTTATTAGTCCATCAGTTGGGAAGACCATAATGTCCAACAAGGTAAGAGATCTTCTGCTGTTTTCTTGCTTAATTAGGGAATTAATATTAATTTGTTGATGCATATAATCAAAGAAATCTAGCGTTGATGCGGAAACATGCATTCATGATGTTGCTTAATTATCCTAATTTATCTCCTAAATGTGAAATCATCTAAGTTAATTATGGTTTCATTGGGGTATACATGCATATCCAATGAAAAATTGTCTCTTTAGATACATGTGACGAATCTGATCGATGAAAAATTTAATGCTCTCCGATCCCTAAAATCTTCTAGTGTGACATTTACATATTTTGATGTCTTTCCTATCCTTTCCTTTCTTCTTTTTCCCTTTTCACATGATATTTGGATACTAAACTATAAAAACGATATATATGTATATTCGAAAATTCAAAAATGGCAATGAGCGATAGCATAAAATGACAAGACTTGATTTTTTTTTTTTTTTTTGGGGGGGGAATAAAAACTGCCTTTGTAAAGCCTTGCTTACATGCTTTCTCAATTCATACTTCATTGTATAGAATCTTCTCATTTCACTTAAGACTATTTAATTTATATAATATAGAAAGGTTAAAAGCATCAAATTTATGAAAAGTAAATCATGTGATGGGGTCTATAACCAGTGCACATGTAAAAATATATTCCATGTATTCATGTTAATGGTGGGTAATTTTCGTTGAATTGGTTGTCACATCAACATAAACAAGTGATTAATACAGTTCTAACAGTGGTTTTACACGTGCAATTCACTATAATCACTATAGTAAAATGAAAAATTACTAGACTAATCAGGATAAATTAAATCAATTACTTGCCCGTAAATACGTAATATAAAGTGATCTTTTTATAAACACAACTTTTTTTGGAAATTCACAAATAAGTCTATTATATCCAACCTCTCATTTGTTGATATAAGTGGATTTTGGAGAAGAGTATAAAATTTTGAAAGCTGAAATCGTGGGTTTCTTTACCAGCTTTGAACAGTGCATGCTAATGAAAAAGAGAAATGAAAAGATCACATCATTTATAATTACTAATTAATTAGCAAGCTCCTCCTTTTGACCTTCTTTTTTAAATTACCTTTTTTTTATTTTTGGATTTTTGAAGAGTACATCTGGAGCTTTGATGAATGGAATAACGGGAACAAAAAGAGCAGCTGGGAATTATACCAGCAGTGATCAACCGAAGGCATCAACATCAAGTAATAATTCAGCGGCTCCTACCAAGAAGTCTCAACTTAAGGTCTCTTGCCCTCCCTTTAAGGTACCAATTTGATCTTCATCGTAATTTCAGGAAGTATAATTTAATTTGCAATTATTATTGTGTCATTCAAATTATTAATGAGGTGCGGATTCAATTAGATTCCTCAGACCCCGTGCAAATGGGATCTGTACTAAAAGATGTTGTTGTAATGCGGATTCAATTAGAATTATGCAAGTCTTCGTTTGAGGCTTCTTGTGAACCTTATGATAGATTTTATGACCCTCACCGTATAAAGCGCTAGTTGTATTTATTTTTCAGAGTTCGCAGATCCAATTTTATCTCATTGGTTAAAGTTAAATTTTGGTTGTAAATTAGCTGCGCAGGACTAATTCTCGTATTTAAACTAATTCTCTTTTTATTATGTAATTGCTTGCATTCATCTTTATGTCTTCTATGCATACTTGAGGAATAGCTCACTGTATGCTCATTGCATGGCTGCGTAAGGGTTTAGTAAGCTTGCTTTAGTTAGGGCCTGTTCTCTTCGACTTTATAAGTTCAGTTTAGAATAAGTTTAGTTTAGAAAGTTCAGAATAAGTTTAGATAAATTTAGTTCAGAAAGTTCAGAATAATAAGTTTAGTAAATAACTTCAGAATAAGTTCAGAATAAATTCAGATAAGTTCAGTTCAGAATAGTTCAGAATAAATTCAGTTCAGAATAAGTTCAGACAAAATAAGACAAAGAGAACAGGTCCTTAGTATGCTTAGATATTTTAACTCCTCAGTTCATTAGAAGTGTCTTGTTGTAAGGGTATTGTCTCTTATAGGTCATATTCAAGATGGAGTGTACTTGTTATATGCGCTACTTGTATTACCTGTTTTTAACGAGTTTTATCAACTATTGAAAAAAATATATATATTTATGCTTAAGGTAGACGATGACACTATGATATGATATCTGTTTCAGGCATCATTTTGAAATTCGCACTTTCATTTTTGTTGAATGTCACTTGATAAATATCTGCCACCTTACTTTCAATTAACAAGGTATGGGATCTAATTACTGATTATTTGCTCAATTCTTAGGTTAGAAAGGAAAAACTTGGAGATAGAATAGCAGCTCTACATCAATTGGTTTCACCATTCGGGAAGGTACAAGATTCCCATTTCCTTAACTAATTAAATCTAATCCTCAATCTAATTTATGCCAAATGCACCTAACCATGCATGTATCATACTGCTGCATCTTCCCATACCTAATAATCAATCATGCTTTCTGGGTTTGCTTATATATGTATGAGTTTTTCTTCTTTCTCAGACGGATACAGCTTCTGTACTTACAGAGGCAATTGGGTATATTCAATTTCTTCAGGATCAAATCCATGTAAGTTTTCCAGATAATAATTCATATTTAAAATTATATAATATGATTCTCTTTTGATGGTTTATTATACATTAGTTTTCTAGATAATTCATATTTGAAATTAATTAATTAGTTTCTAATTTTTTTCGCAGACGTTGTGCATGCCGCATGCGAAGCCATCCCGCAGCAAGCCTTGTAGGCCATTCCAAATGGTAATTATATAATTTTTTTTATACATACATTCATATTCATTACCATAAAATTCGTCAAGCACCTAAAAATTGACCAATGAATTCAGACCTACACGCATAATGCATTTATTTTTATATAAGAACGACCTTAATGTCACCTAATTTAATTGATAAATATTTTGGGAATTATTATCCAACAATATTTATTCCTTATTGTTTGTTGTTAGGAGTTTGTATCTATGGAGTATTATAGAGTGGGATGTACTTATACATACTGCTCGTATCACTTGTGTTCGATCTTACATAGTTTACGATTATCGAAAAATGACAATAGTCTGTTATGGTGTTAATCTAATAGGGAGGAGTAGAAGATGAAGGGAAAGAAGAAGGAAGAGTAGAGCTGCGAAGGAGAGGATTATGCCTGGTGCCTTTGTCTTGGACATCATTTCTCACTCCAAGTCCAAGCCAATTGGATGAATCAAATCAATCCTTTTTTTGAATTTAAGTGTCTTATTAATTAGTAGGCTCGTACGTATTCAATTAATGGATGTAAACGAATTAAGCAGAGAGAAGACACTATACCAAACACAATCAAACAGTCATAATAATATTTCCTCTTCAATTTCAACCTATATATTAATTAGGTCTGGCAAGTTCACTCGTTTGACCTAGCTGGGATGAATTTTTGGTTCCTCCTAATCTTATATTTTCGTATTTTCCTTTCTTGATTATGAATGAAAGTGAAATCAACTCGTCCTCTCACAAAAAGGGTGTGAAAGACTTTACTGGATATGTATGAGTACAACTTATAGTCTTATTTAATAAATGTATAACTTAAACCGCATCATTTCAAGCTATATAATTTAAATAGGTTACAAGTAAGTTTGAGATACTAGCCGAGTACATAGTACGACAACGATAAACTTTGCATAACAATTTTGTTTATATTTTGTATATGTATGTATGTATGTGTGTGTAACATTTACAAAATTTTTGTTAGGAAATATATTTGTAAAAATGTAATAATATATGGTGGAACCTTGTCTTTTGAAGGTAAAATTAATGTTGCATATGATTTGTCATATAAGCCTCTCTCATTACAAAAGACAAGGACGTAACATAACTCAGGATGAAAATTGCTTAGGTTACATGGAGCGATTCAAATTACATGCTTCGTTGAGATATCTATAGTGTTTTGAAGTCATTCCTGGAAACAAGGAAAAATTTACATAATTAATCATTGAATTTTATAATAACAACATTTGAAATCATGATTTTCTAAAATTAACATATGACCATACGAGAGTTTGAAAAGTTAACAAATGGGGAAGAAATTACCAAAGTACCTTTCTTTCAACAGTATGTACGTAAAATGTCATAAAGGTCATGTTCCGTGATAACATTTTGGATAACGTTTAGTATTTTGACCAAGACCCTGTTCGGCAAAATTAGCGGTTCAAGTAGCAGATAGTGGTTCAGGTAGCGGATAGAAGTTAACAAATAGGGAAGAAATTACCAAAGTACCTTTGTTCTGACAGTATGTACGTAAAATGTCATAAAGGTCATGTTCCGCGATAACATTTTGGATAATGTTTAGTGTTTTGACCAAGGCCCTGTTCGGCAAAATTAGCGGTTCAAGTAGCAGATAGCGGTTCAGGTAGTGGATAGCTGTTTACGTAGCAGATAGCGTTTCTAATTTAGGTGTTAGTGGATAGCTATTTGGATGAGCAGTGGAAATAAATATATTTGGTAAATTTAGCTGTTGGGCAAGCTGATTAATGTAAATTGACATAAAAGAATATAAATAACTTCCAAAGATAAAATTTCCAAAGAATATTTTTTGGCCAAAAAAATGAAACCCTACTTTTGAATGAAAAACGTTAATACTATTAGTTTTTCAGAAACGCTACTTAAAACGCTAAACGCTACTTGAAATACCAGTCAAAATACTATGGGCGTCTTCGGCAACAGCGTTTTGGGTAGCGTTTGGCATTGACTAAGTTAATACACTCATTAGATAATTTTTAGTGTTCAGTAACATAGTATTTTGACTAGCATTTTCAGTAGCATTTAGCGTTTTAAACAATATTTTTGAAAAGCCAATAGTATTAACATTTTATATTCAAAAGTAGCGCTTCATATTTTTTTTGCCAAAAAGAAAAGTATCTATATCCTTTTATATAAATTTACATTAATCAGCTAACTCAACAACTATATTTACCAAATACATATATTTCAACTGCTTATCCAAACAGCTATCCGCTAACAGATGAATTAAAAATGCTAATTTTGCCGAATGTGGCCTATATTATCGAATACTAAAATTACCTAATGAGTGCATTGATGTAGTCAAAATACTAAACACTACCCAAAATACTGTTGCCGAACATGCCCCAAGTTAATATACTAATCAGTAAATTTTTAGTATTTAGGTAATCTAGTGTTTTGAGTAGCATTTCAAGTAGCAATTAGCATTTTAAGTAACGTTTCTGAAGAGCTAACAATATTAGCTTTTGAAATTCAGAAGTAGCGTTTTATATTTTTTTGATCGAAAAATATCCTTTGAAATTTTTATATTTGGGAATTATCTATATCCTTTTACGTCAATTTACATTGATTAGCTAACCCAATAGCTAAATTTTTCGGACACATTTATTTTAACTGCTAATCTAAATTGCTATTCGCTAACAGCTAAATTATAATCGCTATCTGCTACCTACACAGCTATCTACTACCTGAACCGCTATCCGCTACTTAAATAACTAATTTTGTCGAGTAGGACCCAAATCACTAAGAGAAGTGTACTTTGATAATTTCTCCTCCTTTTGCTAACCATTTGATATTTCAATGGTCCCATTTGTTTGTTTGAAAAAATCATGGTTTCAAATGTCATCACTTATTACGAGCACTAAAGTTGAATGGACCATTATGGCTTGTTTTTTCTCATTACAAGTAGACTTCTCACCATTTTTTTCTTTTTCTCATTGACTTCTATTTCATACAAAAAAATAAATGTCTTGATGCATACAAAGGACTTCTTAAAATGTCTTATCTTCATTTAAAAATCATGTTATCATATATTAAATTCAAAAGAAAATGATACGACTAAAAAATTTAAAGATGTTACCACTCGTAAATTGTGTAAGCCATCTTTTTATCTATGCTTTCTTACAATTATAAAAGTAACGAGTAATATTTCTTCATTAACGAGATTGATCCCATTAAAATATTATTTATACCAATCGACTTAAATGATAAATACAAAAGCTATACCATCAATAATAAATTACACTTATTAAACATTCAATAATTTTAAATTATATAGTATGTTAATTTAGAGTAAGGCAAGTGCTGCGAGAATGTTTGTGGGCCTCTCAGTTCCTATAGGAAAACTAAGCATGTGAAGGAAAACATTCGTACAAAGTTAAGGAACGTAAAAAAGTATGTTAATTTTATTTCCTTAATAGTTCCCCTCTCCCCGTGATTACGTGTAGAAGGCCAGTGTTGTCCTGGGAGTTTCTTGCAGTTATATAGGAATGTTGGAACGCTCGGAATCAATTCGCATTCTTAAAATGGGATCCGAATGTGTCATGTCTAGGTGTCAAGGCCATATTGTTTGTGAGGAGTTTTCGGGAGCATCAGGAGCATTCAGTGGAGATGCCCAGTGCATTGTTGACGGCTGCACTTCACAACATTGAGATGGTAAAACGTTTCTATATGTTTTAAAGTCCTTTTCCCTTTTCATTTATACTCTGATTGAGCTCATATGGAAGCTTGATTCTGTTGGGGAAAGGGATTCAGATCAACTTTGTGGTACTGGATATACCAACGAGTCGTGAACAACATCACTTTCCGTAAGACTTATTTGCTGTATACCACAAATAGTCTTCGGGATAAAACGCTGATAGACAAGTGTATATGTTTATGTTTTCTCGAGTTTGAACCATGGGAAAGTGATTCATAAGAATGTGTTTTTGCACACCTTATTCCCATCTTATTATCATATCCTATATATTTCTCTTCTCCTTATCCATGACTTTTATAACATACCAAAAGGCGCCATGCCAAAAGGCACCACAAAGGATAGGATAGGCCAAAAGGCACCATAAAGGATAGGATAGGATAAGGAGGGTTAAACTTGAAGAGGTACCTTGCTTATTCACCTTTTCACAAAATGGATTGGATAAGGCGGGTAAACTTGAACAGGCACCATGCTTATCCACCTTTCGGATAAGCACTAGAAAATCTGCCACTTTTATTTTATTCTTGGAAAATTCCAATAATCCCCCGTCTTTTCCAAGATATAGCACAAACTCTCGCCATTCCAGCAAATACACAATCACAACCGAGAACACAAAGAGATTTATGCATCATGAAAGTATCTTGCGATTTGAACTTTCACTTAGTGGACATAATTTCAATTAGTCTGAATGTAATAGTAGACAAGTCTTTGAACTATACATCCTTTTTGACTAATAGGATATATCTCACACATAAACCTCAAAATACACTTAGAATTTTGACACAATTTAGGGCCATGTGTCCATATCCTTAGTGAGTATACCAAGCCATGTCCCATTTGGCTCTCGAAGCGGCCACACTTCACACTCACATAGGTAGACTCTTTATACTCTTTCAAGTACATGCCCCCGTATATTATGGCATACTAACTTTACCGTTGAAGAGTCTGTTAAGAGCTTTCGCTCACCCTTTTCCTTACATACGGGTAATTTCAAGTACTTAAACTTTGGGATGGAAGATAAACATAATAGTGCTTGCAACCATCAATATGATAAGCTCGACCGCATTGAACTCAAGACTTGACATCTCACCAAGTGTGAGTTGGGTGCCTATCATTGGTGATTAGATAACGGGCACTTACCCATCCCCATTACTAAGGTCACTAGATAAAAAACATATCATTCCATGACCTTAAATATATGATAGTCATGCTCAAATCAATTCGAACTAGTCAATGCTTATACAACATTCAAGGTCAATAGATATATACATATCATTTCATGACATTGAATACATTATGATCATAATCAGATCTATCTAGACTAGTTAGTACTGTAGAACATTTTGAATTCTCAAGAAATTATACCCCCGCCATTAATACGATTAAACCATCGTATTATAAGCCATGGGTAAAATCACACTAAATAGCATATATACTTTTAAAATGGATCCATATAAATTTGAAATTTAATACGACGTCCCTTTGTAAATCTCAATATTTGGGCCCACAAGATTTACAAAGTTGCTAATATTCATAACCATAACCTTTATCCAATTCTGATGGATTATTCATATGGTTATAATTTAATCCACAAAAATAATGCTCATAAAACCAAAAAATTACCTTGGTTTTCATGGAAATTATCTTTCCAACTTATGTATACTTACAAAACCAAATATTTTGGTTTTCATGAAAATTATATTCAATTTTCAACCTATATATGATAAAAATATCATATCTATAACCATAATTTAATCCAATAAATTTGGATTCTTTACACGGTTACGCTTACAAATCAAAAATTTGACTTTTCATGGAAATTATATTCCTACACATATAATTTTATAATCATGCACATATCCACACTGCACCTTTTAAATTGAGAATTTTCCTCCATAATCTATGCCTACCTCATAGATTATCTTACAAACTCACATATGATTAAATTATCATATTAACTTTAGCATACACCATATAATCATCGTGTCTAAAACACATACATATCCATGTGCATTTCTTTATAACCAACAAATACCAAATCACACTTTTAAGTTTTAGCCATAACTTTATGTGACTTAATTTACAAAGGCAAACTTTACACCCAAGCTGAGGATAAAATAACATGCCTTAAATCAATTTGAAATATCACATAATAAGTGGTCACAAATACCCACATTGCCATCTTAAATAAACAGTTCCTGATAAGCATCAATCTTACATAACAAAATACTCACTTTGATACTTATGTTTAATTTATAATCGGCATGATCAAAATGACATTTCATCATATCATCACAAAATGTGATTCAAACTGAAATTATTCGCCCAAGTATAAGTCTATTGCACCTTATAATTTATCTTAATAACTTATACATGATCAAACAACCAAATTGATACTCACAATTTTGGATATGATCAAATCCGTGTATAAGACATTTAACCAAAAGATATTGCAAATTTTGACTGCCAACTTTCAACTTTCATTTGGCCTTTTAAGACCATGCATATCAATGCATGAGATCAACATTCTAAACATAATCAATCTTAACAACGGCAAGGGTATCAAAACTTTAGACACACTACATGACAAAATATTGATCAACATTCATGTAGAAGTCTAACTAAGCGAAGGTGGCATATACCGGCATGCATGCATGTGCTATCCACTTTGCAAAATGTATTACAAAACATATTTGATTCAAATTTCTCATAATATTTCATGATAATATCTTACAAACTTAAATGCATGCCATTGTCAAAATTTTACAGAAACACGAATCAAACAGTGAATACCGTTAAACAACTGCATGTATATAAATAAATACTGCTACCGATAAATTATAAGAAAAGTACTTATCTTAACTTCCACCATATGGACAACTTCAGATACGGCATGGCCTTTGCATTACTACCTATAAATACTCGATCATCCGAGATGGAGATTATGATCTTTTCTAAATTCAACACTTACAAACTTATCCCACTTTTGAAAAGGTGGATGTCATCTCACGAATCGTTGCCACCAAAATAAGTCTTACGATTGTTGGGGAAAAGGATTCAGATCAACTTTGTGGTACTGGATATACCAACGAGTCGTGAACAACATCACTTTCCGTGAGACTTATTTGCTGTATACCACAAATAGTCTTCGGGATAAAACGCTGATAGACAAGTGTATATGTTTATGTTTTCTCGAGTTTGAACCATGGGAAAGTGATTCATAAGAATGTGTTTTTGCATACCTTATTCCCATCTTATTATCATATCCTATATATTTCTGTTCTCCTTATCCATGACTTTTATAACATGCCAAAAGGCACCATGCCAAAAGGCACCACAAAGGATAGGATAGGCCGAAAGGCACCATAAAGGATAGGATAGGATAAGGAGGGTTAAACTTGAAGGGGTACCTTGCTTATTCACCTTTTCACGAAATGGATTGGATAAGGCGGGTAAACTTGAACAGGCACCATGCTTATCCACCTTTCGGATAAGCACTAGAAAATCTGCCACTTTTATTTTATTCTTGAAAAATTCCAATAGATTCTGCATATGTTGCAGTGATGAAGTTGCTGTTATTTCTAGGCTAGGCCAACAGTGTAACAAGTTGTGACAGAAATGATAGAAGCTATGGGCTACAACGTACCTGGCAATCCTTTGGTCTATTTTTCAGGCTCTTGTTAATGGTGATATGTTCTGCAAGATTCTTATTTTTGTTCTTTTGTTGGGCTTTTGTTACTAGTGATATGTTCTACAAGATTCTGATTTTTGAACTTACTCTAAAAATGTTGGCAAGGTGAAATATGTTAAGAGTTACAAAGAGAGTGCAAGAAGCTTATTTTGCAGAGCTCTATGTTACAAAAGTAACTTGCTTTTACTTACCAGCCCTTGTGTGTGTTCAGCTGTAACTGTTCTTTCACCCTTGGCCTAATCCATGTTTTACATGTTGACAGATGGATGATGAGACAGCATGTCTTAAGGTCTGTTCTCTTCGACTTATTTTTTGAAGAATAAGTTCAGATAAGTTTAGTTTAGAATAAGTTCAGAATTAGTTTTATTAATAAGTTTAGAATAAGTTCAGAATAAAATTCAACAAATAAGTTCACAATAAGCTCAGCAAATAGGTTCATAAATTTGTTCTATGATAAGTTCAGAATAAGTTCAATAAATAAGTTTCAGAACAAGTTCAGAATAAGTTCAATAAATAAATTCAGAATAAGTTCAGATAAATTCGGTTCAGAATAATTTCAGTCAAAATAAGGCGAAGAGAACAGACAATTAGTTTTGATCTTCGGTCTTCTGACGCCATCAACATTGCTGTAAGATGCTAGGTATGCCTTCTTCATTAGTTTCAAAATTTATTCTTCATGAGCAGCATAAAACCAGCCGTAGGGTTTTATTCAGGCCCACTTATCAGTAACAAGATATTGTTAATATGGAATGTGCACTAGTTTGTTATACTTGATTGTAATTTAAGTACTTGCCATATATTTGAGTCTTTGCCATTTTGCCCTGCAATGAGGGAAGACCATATTCACTTTAGACCAGAAGGGAATGACAATTCTAAGCAAGCAAGGTCTACTTGGCAGCAAAGGTACGGGAAAACTTGATTTCTGCGATCATTGTGTTTTTGGAAAACAAAAGAGAGTTAGTTTTTCTACTGCTACTCACCGTACTAAAGGCACCTTTGATTATATACATTCCGACTCGTGGGGTCCATCTAGAATTCCTTCTATTGGAGGAAAACATTATATGTTAACCTTCGTAGATGATTTTTCTCGAAGAGTCTGGGTTTATTTTTTGAGGCAGAAAAAGGAGGCTTTTCCCATGTTCAAGAAATTCAAAACCCTTGTAGAAAATCAGATTAAGAGAAAGATAAAGAAACTCAGGACTGATAATGGTCTCAAGTTCTGTGAGTCTGATTTCAACGAGTTCTGCGCCACTCAGGGTATCACCAAACATAAGACCCTAGTCGAAAAGTTTCAGCAAAATGGAGTCGCAGAATGTATTAATCGAACTCTACTTGAGAGAGCTTGCTATATGCTCTCCAACGCGAACTTGTGGTATCGTCATGATTTCTGGGCAGAGGCTGGTTCAACAGCCTGTTATTTGGTGAATCGTTCTCCACACTCCTCCTATTGACTTCAAAATTCCAGAAGAAGTTTGGTTAGATAATTCTGTTGACTATTCTATTCTGTGAGTATTTGGATGCTTTGCCTATGCACATGTTAACAACGAGAAGTTAGCCCCTCGGACTGTCAAGTGCATGTTTGTAAGTTATGCATCTGAATCTAAAGGATAACGGTTGTGATGTCCTAACTCCAAGAAGGTCATTCAAAGCTGGGATGTAACCTTTAATGAAACTGTTATGTTTTTACTTGGGAAAGAGTCTGTTTCTGCAGGTAATCAGGAAGATGTTAGTGAGAAGGTGGAGTTTGAGATTCCTGCAGATGTCCCTCAAGGTGGAGACACATTATCTTATTCTAGTAGTGAGGTCCAGTCTGAGGACGCCAATCCTAACATTCCAAGTCCAGAATCGCAGGCCATAGATACTTACTCTCTTGCTCATACCAGACCACGAAGAACCATCGGGAAGCCTATACGTTACTCAACTGATAATGAAAATGGGCTGATTGCATATGCATTGGTCGTTGCACAGGAGATACCTAAAGGCATTGAACCTTCCTCGTATTCTGAAGCCATTTCCTATCTCAACTCCTGAAACTAACTTATGGCTACGCAAGAAGAAATGGAAAATCTGTACAAGAATGAGACTTGGGAGTTATGTGATCTGCCGAAAGGTTGTCATGCTCTAATGGCCAAGTGGATCTACAAGCGAAAGGAGGGTATTCTTGGCATTGAAGATGCAAGCTGGAAAGCATGGCTGGTTATTCGAGGCTACAACTAGAATGAAGATATTGACTTTAATAAAGTCTTTCTCCTGTAGTATGTCATACCTCCATTAAAGTGCTGCTTGTTTTTATTGCTCTAGTTGACTTAGAGTTGGAGCAACTTGATATTAAAACCACATTCCTTCATGGTGAGTTGGAGGAGGAGATTTATGTAAGGCAACCTGAAGGATTTGTTGATCCTGGCAAGGAACACAGTATGTGTTGACTGAAGAAGTTCTTGTATGGACTTAAGCAAGCTCCCAGATAGTGGTACAAACGGTTTGATGCATTCATGATAAGGCAAGGCTATATATGATGTCACTATGATAATTGTGTATATTTTCAAATTTCAACAATCTGGTGGTTCATTCATTTATCTGTTGCTGTATGTTGACGATATGCTCATTGCTTCCATGGATAAGTCCTTGATTGACAAGTTGAAATCTCAACTTAGTGATGAGTTCGAGATGAAGGATCTAGGCACAGCCAAGAAGATATTCGGCGTGGAGATTCACAGGGATTAAAAGGCCGACAAACTATACCTATCTCAAAGGAAGTACCTTGAGAAAGTTCTTGATAGGTTCAATATAGATAATTGTAAATCAGTATCCAATCCTCTGGCTGCACACTTTAAGCTTTTAGCTGAGTCCTTCCTAAGTCTGAAGAGGAGATAGAGAGAATATCTCGCATTCCTTATTCTAGTGCAGTTGGAAGTCTCATGTATGCTATGGTCTGCACTAGACCTAACTTAGCCTATGCAGTTAGCGTGGTGAGCCGCTATATGCACAATCCCGGTAAGAATCATTGGGAGGCTGTAAAGTGGATCCTTTACTATGTGAAGGGTTCTCTTGACAGATGTTTGGTGTTTGACAAATCCAAGACTACAGCCTATGATGTTGCAGGTTTCGTTGATTTTGATTACGGTGGATATCTTGATCGTAGGCGCTCTATTTATGGCTATATTTTCACCTTGTGTGTGGGTGCAATCTCGTGGAAGGCATCACTACAGTCTATTGCAACTTTAGCAACTACTGAGGCTAAATATATCACTGCAACTGAGGGTGTCAAAGAAGTTACATGGTTAAGAGGCCTTATTACTGAGCTTGGAGTTTCACAAAGTGTCACTACTGTATTTTCGAATAGCCAGAGTGCTATTCATCTCACCAAAAATGATGCCTACCATTAAAAGACCAAACATATTAGTATCAAGTACCACTCCATCAGAGATACTATTGCTACAGGAGATATTATGGTGAAGAAAGTTCATACCTCAAAGAATCCTGCAGATATGCTCACCAAGTCTCTTCCTATTGCTAAGTTCTAGTATTGCCTGGACTTAGTTGGCATTCAATGCCTTTGATATTACCCTTTGGGGTCCTTTGACGGTTTTCTCTATAGGCGTTTGTGATTTTAGTCCAAGGTAGAGATTGTTGGGTTTAATGGCCCAAAATCAGCTCCGCAGATCCACTATGGGCTTCAGGGAGTTTGGGTTGCGGACCATGGAGGCTAAGGTTTCGTCGTCATGGCAGCTAGGGTTGCTCCTATGGTTTTTAGCATCCTTATACCTCTAAACCCTATATAAAGGGTCTAGCCTAGGCTCTAATGATCATCCCAATAACACATAAACACAAGCATCCATAAGAACTTAAGTTCTGCTATTCCTGTTTTATGATAGAGCGTTCTAAGTGATTTGTAATCGCTTTTTGATATCTTCCTAGAGCACATCGCTCTGAGATTAGTTTTGTATTCTCCCATCTCATAGTGGAATCTTTGCTTATCGTCGTCCGTGGTTTTCTCCCATTTTGGGTTTCCACGTAAATCTTGGTGTTCTTTATTGTTCTTATGATCATTGTTTTACTTTTGATTATCATTGTTCATCCTAACACCTCCGCTAGTAGTTTGCTCTAATTTCTAACACTTCTACTTGTGTACAGGACCTGGTAACTGATAAAATTATGACAATAGTGGCAGTACTACATGTTTCGAAAGCTTTTATTAGCTGGTCATTATGATTCATGTTACATAGTTGACCAGATTGCTGACTTGACATTTGCCTTGATTGGTATTGTACTAATGTTTGTGTCCCATTTTCCACTCTTCGCTCTCCTAATTATAACGTGTGCATCTAAGTTCAGGTTCTTATTCAAGTGAACAAATCTGTAGCACACCATGACGGATTGAAAGTTGTCAAACCTGCAAATCCTACATTCAGAACACTCCGGGATGGCTCTCTTCTGTCAGAAATGCATAGGTAAGTATTAAAATTGCTGCATAATACCGTTGCCTTTTGGTTCATGTTCCATATATCAGAAATTCCTTGGAACTTATGTGGTGTCTACTTTATCCCAAGCTGTGGGCTTTTCATCTTTCTCCTGTTTAGGATCTGGATTCGTGGTTGAATTCAGAATCGCAATGTAAATGGAGTCTATTATTGGACATATTTTATTTTAGGTATTTGAATTTGACCAGAAATGCATAATTCTCAAGTTGAGCTTGGTGATGATAGGTTATAAATGCTCTCCATCTTATATCTATGGCTCCAAAATTGGCTTTATTGACCATTAAAGATCTCATAGAATTATCACTCCAGATAGTTGCCAATATAACCATGTCATAGATTAACTGAAATGTTGAGTAGGCTTCATGCTGTCAAGTACCTTTTACACGTATACTGAGGTCTTTGTAGGAGTCCACGTGTAAGTATTAGAAGTAGGTATTATGAAAATTTCTTTTTGATGAACTTTGTTTTTTGTTCTAATTTTTATGTTTTTCCCTCAGGAAGTGTTATTTCGTCTTAGGATTATGAATCTAGGCTTTCTCTTGTATGTTAATCCATATGAAGAAGGCTTCCTTGGGTGAAGTTATCTATCTGTTGTGAAATTTTTACTACTCCCTTAGCCACTAATATTGCAAAAGGTGTCTGCAACATTTGTCTATTTTTATTGTCAGATGTCAATATGAAAAACCAATTAGTACATCTTCCCCCCTTAGGACGCATCAGTGGGAGGGGATCAGACGTAGCTATTCCAGTATGAGCATCTACTTTTAAATGATGACAGAATATCCTATGCAGACCAGACAGGCAGCCCTGTCCTGACAGTGAAGAGTTTGTCCTCCTGCACAATAGGTTTATTGCTGCCGTTGAGAAACGCTATCGCGATGCAGGTAGGCTTCTTCTTCTTCTTCTTTTCCTTTTGTGCATATAATGATCCATTGAGGGGCCCAATCAATGGTGCAGTTGCTGGTGGGGCTTGAAGGAAATAAGTTGGGTAACCACCATCTGGTGGCATTTGAACTGCATCTCTTTAATGAAACAATGGGTAAAATTAGCTAGATTGCCTACTTTTGATGGTTGAAGATACTCCAAAAAAGCAAGTTATCTATTAAATGTGAAAGTTCTTTGGCTACTATAGTCATTTCTTCTGTGGTTGCCTTTGCTGCGATCATTCAAGCATTTGTTATAAACTGTGAGCTAGAGGGAAATGAAGAATGAGAGAGAGAATGGAAAGAATCATATTTGCTATTCACTCTCCTCAATGTACATCATCTGGCTATTTTATATACAGAGATTGATAGCTTTTGCTAGAGATTTTCTGTAACTAATCACATGGGGAAGGGAAAATTAGTTACAACTAAATTCTGTTATTTGTCTAACAAACAGAAATAACTAACTTTAGTAATAACCATCCTCAACACCCCCCTCAAGCTGGGGTGGAGAAGAATTGCAATGATTGCCCATCCCCAGCTTGGATAAAATCTCTGTATGTTGATCTGAAGGGAGAATTTTAGTCAGAATGTCTGCTAGCTGAAGAGAAGTGGGAAGATAAGCAAGCTGTAACAAGCCTTCAAGCACCTTTTCACGTGTAAAGTGGCAATCAATCTCGATATGCTTGGTGCGTTCATGGAATACAGGATTTTTGGCAATTTGCAAAGCGGACTGATTATCACAATGAAGAGTAACAAGTTGCAACTGAGGAACCCCAAGCTCAGATGAGAGCCTGACTAACCAGGTCACTTCAGCAGCTGCTTGAGACATAGCTCGATATTCAGCCTCAGCAGAACTTTTGAAGACAGTAGGCTGTTTCTTGGACTTCCAACTTATAGGAGAAGTACCCATTAAAACTATATAACCAGTGACAGAGCGTCTAGTGTTAGGACAAGAAGCCCAATCACTGTCAGAAAATGCTTTGAGCAGAAGAGGACCATCAGCTCGAAGGAGAATACCTTCCCCAGCAGTACCTTTCAAGTACCTCAAAAGTATGCTCAAGTGCTATCATATGAGAAGTCCGAGGAGATTGCATGAATTGACTTAAGGTTTGCACAGCATTAGAAAGGTCAGGATGAGTGTTCGTTAAAAAGTTAAGCTTGCAAATAATGGTCCTGTAATAAGAAGGATCCTGCAGAAGATCTCCATCACCCACGGCCAATTTGCAATGCAAAGGAAGAGGTGTGGCAGCATGCTTTGAATTAAGAAAGCCAGTGTGCATCAGCAAATCATGTGTGGCAGTATTCGGTTCATTTTTCCTGTTGAGGCAGCTCAATGGAAGGACTTGCTCAAGCAATTCACGTCTCGAAGACAATAGTGGAGATGATATATGGGAAGGATTTGAATATACTTGTACATTGTCTATAATTCAATGCTTAAATTATGTAGGAAAACCATTTCTGTTTCCTTAAAAAAGGGGGAAAAAACCTCTATAGTGAACACTAAGGGAGTATTGGAAGGTGCTTTGTGCACGTTTCAGGAGAAAAGAAGAGGATCTGTAAGAGACCCTACACTGAACGGGGAATAGAGGAACGGATGAGAATGGGACAAGTTAATGTAAATTTGTAATTTGTCTTTCTGTGATGAGGGATCAATACTATTACGGCTTCTACGTGTATCAATACTGAATATTGCTTGCCGCTAAGATTTTCAACTACTTTGCCAGCTAACGGAATTAACAGAAGGTAGCGAAACAGCATGTCCTTGTTATGGATCCCGTGAACCTAGGAAGGCAAAGAAAAAATACTATCGGTCGTAGGGTAAAATTGTTGCTTTTTTTTTGGGCCCCGGGGTGCTTAGTTTAAAAAAGCGCACCTGTGCTGCGCTTATGTGAGAGGCGACATGATTGGTGCCTCGAGTAACCCCAAACGAAGCGACTTCCGCAGGCGCATGGAGGCGCATGCCTCAGAAAGTTAAGGTGAATGCGCAATGCTTTTCTTGCATGAGAGCACTTCGAGGTGGTAGGTAGAAAGTTTTGAGAAATTAGTCATCAAATGCCAAAATTTCTTCGAATTAGAACTTACCCAAGTGATGTTCACTAATTTCGTGCAGAAGCCCCATCAGATTGCTTCGAATTTTCAACCCTAATATTCAAAATCTTGCTTTGCGAAAACCCTAATTTTTAATATTCCGATTTCTCTTTGATCAGGGGCTTGTGTTGCGGCTTAATGGAGACAGAGTGCGCTGCTTTTCAGCGGCTCATCTTCACCCGTCACTGGTGATCTACTCCGGCAAGTTTGTGCTGAGCCGCTAATGTGCAATTCGAGAGCTCCGAAAGTTGTATGGGCATTGATCACTAAATGGGCACCCGTTGGTCTTCTCTCTCTCCTGTCTGATCCTACATAACTAAAATATTTCCTTTTTCTCTATGGTGTTTTTTGTTAGAATTATTTTTCTTTTCTTTTTTTTTTGCATAACAATATGAGAGGTATTTCTACTGTTTGTGTGTGATTGTATATTATGTGCATACTCGTCAATCTTGGTAATTTCCAAAAAATTTCACACTTTTAGCACTTTGATTTTTTATTTAAGTGAATTATAAAGTTGGTTTACAATGTTTTATGTCGTTTTGCAACCAGTCTAGGCTTTATAATAGTTGTAATGCAATCTACTCATTGTATTAATGCAAGTCTGTAACTTATTTAGGCATAATATATTCTTTAAATAAATTCTCTGTAACTTTTCATAAAGGTGCCTCACGTCATTGAGGCACGCGTCTTCGCCTCGAGACTCACGCCTCGTGCCTTGGGGTCCTTTGTGTCTCAATGGGCCTCACGCTTTTTTAAACTAACGGAGGAGGGGGGAGTAAGGGGGAGCAAAGACGTGTGAATGATGTTGACAACTTTTAAAAACACAATATAGGGGATTGATTTAAGAAGGAATATGAACTAGTAATTGAAACATAAAGATAAGTTGCTTATCCAACACATATATATAGAGACAGGGGTGGTAAAGACCTGTACAAACAATATTGAAATTAGTAACAACTTTTAAATACTGAGAATGTTAGTTGGCACCTACAACATAGGGGATTGATTTAAGAAGAGATAAGGGCTGGTAATAGAAACAGGAGGAAGGGTGCTTATACAATGTATAATATTCTCTGTTTCACAACCCCCCCCCCCACAAAAAAAAAGGAGATAAAAACAGAAAGAAACCAAAAAGAAAGACACTCTACTTAATTGGCTGTTACTTGATTGGCAAAATCATCAGAGGCCTCTGTGAGTTGCCATGACTGCTCCAGTCACAAACACACAGAAAAATCAAGGGATCCTAGACAGTGGCACGAACTTTTCTTAACAACATTTTCCAAAGAATTGGATCCAGGAAGAATAAGTTTCCCAATATTTGTATCATGATTTGACTGTCGTCACTATATACAATAAATAGACCAGAAAGCAAAAGTCTTCTATAGGCATGCCTCTCTCCACCCAGCTTAGGCCTTGGGTGCTGATGATGATGACCAGCTGAAAAGCTTCTTCCTCTTCTTTTTCTTCTCCATGAATGCTAGGAGCTCCTCCTGTTTTGCCAGGGCGTCTTCCAGGGCCTGTGAGAAACATAACATAAAGGAAACACAAAACGTATAAGTACTTATGAGTAATGTTATTTGTTTGCTTAGTTTTTCTTATTTCTTTATGGATTGTGCCACAAAGGGAGAACAGACAGTTAACATGCAGAAGTGCTCACCTTCTTGGTGGCTGCGAGCTCTTGTTCTAGAGAATCAACACGACTTGTGGCAGCCTGGATTATTTCCTCCTTCTCAGAGAGCGCATCTGGTTTGACAGCAATAGCCATGAGCTTTTCCTCCATGGCTGCCATGCGTTTCATGACGGTCATGAACTCAGCATTGGAGATGCCAGGTGCAGTCATCTCGTTGCCTGGGCCTTTCCCAATTGAGTCAATACAGTACACGGGAGTAGAGTAGAGAGTAGCATCAGTCAGCTTCTTGGGCATGTTGCGTGTTAATCTGATCATCGTAACTATGCCCATAATAAACGTCATCAAACCAGCCACGATCTGATTACTAATTCCTTCTGCCTTGAAAGCACTTTGCATGGCATAACAATCAGAAGCTGCAGTATGTGAAGAATGACAGCACTTGTTTACCTTTCATAAAAAGGAAAGGGAAAAAAAGGGAAACGAAGAAAAACGTTCCGTTCTGTGATGTAGTATTAGGCTACTTGTTCATATGCTGGATCTTTTAGCCTTTTAATACAATGCCTATTCCTTGGACCTTGACACTCTTTTCGGTTGCTATTCATTTTCCTCTTCCTATTTGTTTGCACTGGGCAATAAATTGAGAAGATATCTGTGGTTTGCTGCGGACACTACCCTCAAGGCTGCTTAGAGGTTTGTGATGCCAAACAGAGTGGCAGTCATGTGCCATACAAGCTGAGATGTACTGATTGTGTGTTTCTCTAATGCGTCAATCCCACCTTTGAATATCTAAGTCTAACCTTGAATACTTGGATACGACATGATTTTAGTACACTAGCTGATGCTTGTTCAAGTGCAAAAATTGATTCAATAAAACAGATTGAATGGACTCACAGTTTTGCGTAAGTGGTCAAATGTTTGATAGCAACACACATGTCCTTCTACATATAAAATGTAAAAACTTGCAGAGACGGAATATATCCAGTTACCTTTCTCAGGCATACGAAAGCCGGAAAATAAGTTGTCTAATCATTAGCTTTAAGTAATTTCTTTTTCAGTTTTTAACAAAGAAAAGTACTGTAACTAAGCAGAAGTTTTGTCGATTTCTGCAGATATAATCAGATCACCAGATGTGGAGATTGGATAAAGGCAATAATATCACGTACTTTTGACAAGGGCATATTTCTCACTCTCCATCTTTTTCCAGGAAGCAGGTTTAGCAACTGTAGGTGCTGGGCTGCCAGAACTCACTGGTGCTGGGCTGCTAGAACTCACTGGGGGTAGGGTCGCCTGCACGATTCATAACGGCTTGCACTCCGTAAGTTGTATAATGTCAAACTCTTCCTGTTTGTATGATAATATATCCCCTGTCCCCAAACCTCCCTTTGACAGTCAAGGGTGCTATGTTGATGTTGTCGTGGTGTCTCTTCATTTGACATACGCAATAATGAGGGATCCAAGTAATCCCTCCTATTTTCTTTTTTTTCCCCCCCTTTGTCTTTGGGGATCCAGGAGATTAAGGGGAGCAGGGTTGAAAAACCATGCAGGAGGGGGGAAAAGGACAGAATCAACCAAAGGGCAAATCCAAAAAGAGCGACCATTAGAAGTGGGGCATCACATGCTTTTTTACTGAGAGATCAGTACTTATTACTAATCTGTTTCTTGCAGAATCAAAGGATGCAATCTACCCTACCTTGGTTGTGTGATTTAAATTGCCTGGATAATTGGAGTACCTATAGCTTTCTTATGGCGAAAAAAGAAATCTGCCAGTTAGATTTTATCTCATTGCTATCAGTACAGTCAAAGTATTATATATTCGCCCATTGTAAGTTCCTTCTGAATTTGTGTGCCTTTGAGTTGATGATGCACCCCCTTTCCCCATGAAAGGAACATTATAATTTGTCCCTTTGGCCGTGGTCCCCCAACTAGAAGGAACACACTTACTTCTTCTTGGATGGAAGGTAGCTTTCGATGCCCAGGATTCTCGTTTGGAGCACCCTCATCATTCTGCACCAATCAGATAAAAACCCAATAAGGTTATTTCCTCATTCTCGGAGCTTGTAACAAGCCTATGACAAAAATAATTGATATTAATGCAGTGACTGTATATTAGACCTTTCGGCAACCCTCATCCTCTCTTATTGTCTTCTCCTCAACATCGCAAGCGTTAAATTTTTTACATTTGGCTTTACCATTCTGCACCATCTGTATATCAAAAGGATGCTAACTTCCATTAGAGAATTGAACTCTGATCAAGATGACATGAACAACATAGCTAAACTATAGTAAGATCATCTGCAGAGTGATACACAACCTTCAGTATTTCAGGATCCTTCCAGGGGCCCTTGTCAGAACGCATACAACCTCCTTTGTCAGCACAAGTGCAGGCGCCTCCCAAAAATTCAGGCAGCTCACTGATTTGAAGCCCAGCGAAAGACACATGCAAATCCCATCCAATTATACAGGATGGAGACAATGAAGCACTTGTTAGCATACTACGATCATTATTATTTTCGCTTCCTTCGACAATGTAAGGTGCCTCTTTTGTGCTAAAGACTCAATACTTTTAATTAGACAGGACAAACAATTAGAAAACTTACCTAGCATCAATTACTTCAAGCAATTTTCCCTGGTACTTGTTACCCAGAACCTGTCAAACATCAAAGTACTCCTGATTTTGATAGGAAGTGGTGCTCTATGCAGGAGAGGGGGGGGGGGAGCAACACAAGATTACCTGTATCTTGGCTGTGGTCTTTGGGTCAAGGAAACCCTTGATAGTATTCCACAAAAGTCTAAAACCAGAACCAGCATTGATGATAAACATACGGTTTAGGGTCTGCAATAAAGACACGTTTGAGCAGATCAGCAACTAAAAGAAGCAAGAATGGCTTTATTTTCTTTCTTTTTTTTTGGGGGGGGGGGGCCGAAAACATTATTTAGGTCATCTGTACCTCAGGATAATTATCTCCATCAATTTTCTGAAGGGCTGCGATCAAGTCCCTGGCAGCCTTGTTGAATTGCTTAAGCCCCTGTGAAAATGATCAGATACGGGGTCAAATTAAATCAACTCGGGAAGAATTGAGAAAACATAAACAAAGCCACCACAAGAAGTTTTGATGCCACTGGGCTGCAAGCTCTGAAGTCCACCATGTTCTTTTTCTTTCCTTTTTTTTCCCTCTCTTTTGAGTTCAGCCCATCTAAACAATTAGTTTTCCCCATAAATCAACCCTGTAGAGATCGATTATATCATATATGACAGTAGCAGTTAGTCTTTACATACCACTCCAGATACATCCAATATGGTTGTACTTTGATCGATATGCTTCTTGGCAGCAATTGAACAAGCCGGAAACTTAATGGCAAAGGTTTTCTCAAACTCCTGTACATGATATTTCACATATCTGTCCATCGTTGTCACCTGCATCAGCTTTGTAGCATCTACTTTGCCCAGAAGCTCTATGTAAACTGGTCTGCCATCCTTGTCCACTCCATGATTTCCTTGAGGATAGTACTCCCGGACTTCATTTAGTTCAGTGAAATCAAAATCCTGGTGCAAGAGAATACGACTAGATGTTAGATTTTCAGAATCATGAGAGAACGCGCAGAAGGTTTCACCATTCACCCAGTTCATAGATAGGCACCTCCATGATGGTGTCAGCTCCAAATTCCTTCCTCCACTGTAGCATGTCAATCCACATTTGTTTTGTCTTCTCAAGATCAAATTTTCTTGCCCTCAGAAATCTGTCCAACAAAGAAAAAACACTAAGCCAGCAGGCTTGAAACTGAAACTATACATACACTTGTTTTAAGATTAGTAGAATCTTGAAGTGGCGGTAATTATCCCTCACCACCATATGGCGAGGTTCAAGAGGAAATCAGTCAACCCAGAATACGGGTGATCAAATTAAACACCACAGAATAAAGATCCACATATTACCCTATCCAACACAGTTCAAAATTATGGGCCAATCTTAATCTGTGTACCATGCTTGCCTCAAAAAAGTGCCCATAAGATTGCATTTCTACTACAGCAATGTCAAGAGCTTGTAGTTGTACTACAATGAGCTACAAGGTTGGGTTAGCTATTCAGGTTTTTCGCAAACACGTATCAAGATAACATGAGGAAATCTCTGGCTGATTTTCACACTGGCTCCCAGCTATACAACACAGCCCTCCCTTGGCAGGTCTGGGAACTTATATACAGCACAGAAGAGCAATTAAATGTTCAAGCTCAAGATTACCAGTTATCCTGAATGTTGTTATTCATAAACATACCTGAGCATAGTGTGATAATCATCATGCGTTTGGGGTAACTTATCTTCCGCCGTAAGAGCTTGGCGGATATTTTCAACAGATTGTGCCTCCTCAGCATCATGAACATCATCAAAGTCAATGGAATTCACTTTACTACTGCTCCTCCTCCTCCTCTGGAATGAATTTTTGAACTTGGAAGAAGCATTAATCGCTTTCTTCTTCAAAGACCCCATTGCGGTCTTCTTCTCATCCTCTACGTTGTCCATGCCAACAGCTGCATGTCATACACATATGAACCTTATTGTATTACCAAGCTCATTGAAGACGTGCATAGAAATTGAAATACCATTATGCTTCCCAAAATTTTAAGCTACCAGTATACTCCTATGTATATTAATGTAAACATGATAAACACCCAATAATCCATAATATTCTTCTTAAAAACCAGAGGGACTAGTTAACTACACATCGAAAATAACATGACATTCATCTAGACATCAAAATCCTTGAATTTTGCTCTCAGAAACCGCCCCCCCCCCCCCCCCCCCCCCCCAAAAAAAAACAACCAACCCCAAAGAAAAAGATAAAAAGAAAAAAAATCACCTGGGTTTGCAGGTCGAGCATCGACCATGGTGCACCAAAGTACAGAGGATCTGAAATACCAAACAATGCCGTAATAACATATAGATTTGAGAAGCCGCTCTTACGTGCCTATCAACATTTAATCAGAACACGGGGATAAAACGGCAGCTAGAGAATAACAAATCAATCAATTACACACTTTCTTCTCTTAATTATGCCACTAACTAAGTCTCCAATCATCAAACCATAAAATTCAACGATTAATTACTAGGGAATTTCAGACCCAGAACATGTATCGAGGAATTAAAAAACAAATCCAACATGGGTAATGTATTGCAGCATAATTGAACAAGAAGGATGGGAAATTATTACAAATATAATGTTAAAAAACAAAGCGGCTCCCAAGAATCTAAGTCATCTTGTTACCTCACAATAATAAGCAATCATGGAAGAAAGATTGATAAGAACATGCAAATTTGGGACCAATAATAGATGAAGAAGTGGAGAGAGAATGGGGTTCACTTTACCTCTGGCAAAAAATTGCAAATTGGAAAAACAGAGAGAGAGGAGTGCAATAATAAAAGACCAAAAATGGGGATGATTTTTGGGGAAATCCAAGCTGCCATCTTCGTTTTTACAGAAGTTCGATTAGATTATCTGAGAGAGAGATTGTTGGCGTATGATCGACAAGGCGTTTGAGTCGGAGATACAGCTCAACAATAAACACCTTTTAGTGAGAACTCAAACTTCCTCGTTCTCTTCTCATTTTCTTCCTGTTTTTCTTTTTTTTTTTGGGGGGGGGGAATCAACGGTTTTTCTTATGGGGCCCAAGCCCATCTGTGGGCCGGCCATCGTCAGAAACTGATAGTTCACTGTACCGGCCATCGACCCGTTTTTGCGCTAGAACGAGACATACCGAATTTATGTACTGTTGTATCGGCTCGTATCGTTTTGAATTTCAAAAAATTTAAAGAACTAAAGTACAAAAAATTTGAAATTTGAGTGTATCAGGTGATATTTGACTGAAAATACTGGTACCGCTCAGTATTTGATGTTGTAGAGCGGCATTGATCGGTACTTGACTGGTATAATACCAGATAATAGCTTGTACTGTTTCTTGACCGGTACGGTATGCTTCGACCAATACTAAACAGTATGATACGGTATTTATAACACTGATCAGCCAATTTCAACTAGTAAAGTCTTCTAAAACCTATTATCAAAGACTTGAGAATGTCATTTAGTTAAGTGGTAAATTTATTTACACAAACTTTTTTTTAAGGGCTCTTCATCACAAAGCGTTTGAGCTAAAAGCTTTCCAATAAAAATTATAGGATGCATTGTTTCACGGTGTTGCAGGATGATGTCATTAAAGAAAGAGAAACCTGCCGGCATATTCCACGGCTTCGGTAAAACTTCGGCACTTTTAAGCAACTAAAGCATGGGAACAGGGACAGAGAGATGTGGGAAAGAGGCTAACTAAAATCTCTAAAACATGCCACGAAAAAATTGGATAGCTACCCTAAAATAGCAACATGCATAGTTCAGCTATTTTCATGAATATATGTATACATAATGTTCTATATTGTTTGTATAGTCAAGAGACCAAAAAATATTCTTTGCATGGTAATACTTACTTTCGTTGGGATACGTATGCTATCATAGTCCTGTAAACTCTCAACAATCGGAAAATTTTTCTGAACAAGTTGCACTACATAAAAGAGGAATGGAATAATGTAAGATACTAAGCTTGCGAAAATTCACATACCATTGGCTGTCTTATTGGATTAATAATAAGCTTAAATTAATCTTCATTGAAAATGGTCTCGTTTCAAAGTTAGCATCTTTTTGACTTCAATCGAGCAAACCAAGATTTCTTAGCTTGATTCTTGCATTTATGTAGTTCGAATAGACTTGAGTCCAAAATAGTCTCTTCCGACGTCCTAAAATTAGGTGCAGGACGTATCCAATAATAAATCGCTGGGGAGTATTTGTTTGGTGTTTCACTTTTATCAATGTTAGTTAGCAAACACACTTTTAGCTACTGCTCTAATCACTGTGCAATTATAATGCTGAAATGAAGCAATTAGAGTGAAATGGCCAATGAATTAGTTGACTCGAGCTAGCATGTAAAATAGTTAATGCAATTAAACACAAATGCTCCAACCTTAATTATGCTGTGATTGCTATCAATCTACATAACTACACAAAGTGCAATAATTTCATCAGAAAAGTACTTTCTTTTGGCAAAAAATATGCAAATGAAAGATCAACCTAACAAAACTATATTCATTGATTGCATGTATTGTTTTGATAATTGTTTGATTCTTCTAGACTAAGGTACCTAAATCCTCAACAATGTTCTCACTCTTCTCTAATTAATTCGCCTGGCATCATTTCATCTTCGTTCGTTCAGATTTCTTCTTCTTGAGTAGTTCAATAACTCCTCGGAGAGCGATCTCAGCGTCTTCACTTCTCAGGATCTCTTCAGCAACTTGTGCTGCAGTTATATTCACATTTCCAATCAAACTCTCAATCTCTTTGAAGAGGAGGGGGTGGTCATCATCATCCGAAACATCAAGGTAATTTGATGCGAGGATTCTAAACCCAGGCATTGTCAAGTAAGACATGTGGATGTGCATGTCCATGCGCCCAGGTCGAAGTAGAGCAGGATCCAGTTTATCCTTTTGGTTGGTCGTGAATATTATGATCCTCTCATCGCCACAGCTTGACCATAGTCCGTCAAGAAAATTCAACAACCCGGATAATGATATCTGCATGCCAAAAATTTAGGGTGAATCCATGGTCTTGCAATTTCCATGGGGTGCTTTGTTTATTAATTTGGACCCACTGTGACTCATGACTCATAGGTAGTGAAAAATCTTACGTAATATTCACAATCCAATTAAAGTTTCGGCTAAATCTTCTATTTATCTAAATTTATGGTCTCATATCTACAAATATTATTTCCTTATTTATTAAGATCAATATATATACGTACCATTTAAAAGCATGAAATGTTCATAATTTTGGTTTACATTTTAGCAAATTTGAAGAAATAGGTTATCTTAAAAAAGATCAAAAAGGCTGTATAATTTGCGTTAAATTTAGATAGATTGATAGATTAACAGAATGAAACGGAGAGATATGTACCTTAGATGCAGACCAATTTTCATCACCACCGTTGCTACCCTGATCATCATCACTACAAACTTCCATATTCTCGCGGCGATTGGGCAACCCAGAACAACAATCAATATCCTCTATCACAAGGATTGATTTGTTAGTTGTCCACACCATCAAATTTCTTAGAGTTGCATCATCGTCCACTTGAGATAGTTGCAAATCATATACATCAAATTTAAGATGGTTAGCCATGGCCGCGACCAAGCTAGATTTTCCAGTGCCTGGTGGACCATACAGGAGGTACCCCCTTTTCCAAGCCCTACCTATCCTCTTGTAGAATTCCTTCCTCTTTATGAAACGATCCAAGTCATCAGTTATGGCCTTCTTCATATCCGGATCCATAGCCAAGGAATCGAATGTGAATGGATGCTTGAATTCAATCGCGTGCCATCCTCCATACTTGTCAAGGGTGTGCAGTTTCAATTCTTTCTGCTTCTCCTGCATCTCATTGTAAAAGTTTAGCACGAAAGGCAAGTACGAATTCAAGGCCTTGTCTTTGTGCTTCTTTTCAATTGTGAGCTCGAAATATCGTCTCTCTTGACTTTCACGTTCAGAATTCTCATTAGAAGAGATTATATAGTTCCAAGTAAATTCAACACCTTCATAGACTTCCCTGAATTCTTGCCCTTCGGCTAGACTGAAGGCGAGCATATCTTCAGCCCTTGGTCGAGTAACCTTGAGACGATTAGCAAAATTGCTAAGCTTGGAGCACAAGTACTTCTCACACGCGTCAAAGACTTGGTTATGGTTGCGGAATCCTTCCAACTCATCGGATTGCTCGATCACCAAGGTGAATAAGGAGGGGGATGACTTTGATTTCCTGAACCATTGCTCGAGCTTTTCGTAGAGGTAGTCTTGAACACGTTGGGGGATGAATTGATTGAATGCTTGTTGGAGAAGAGTGATGAAGGTGGTTATGGTTGCATAGGCTGAGAACAGGGTAGCTATTGAAGGGAGGCCTGCTCTAGACTCCATCATGGCTTTGATATGATGCTGTAAGATAGAGGCAATTCTAAGTTATGCAGGGCTTTGGGAGGAGATGCTATATATCATATGTGTGTACGAGTTGGAATCTTCTTGTATAAGGAAGAATCCAATGTTATTTTGGTTTCATGTGTAATTTTGAAGCCGTCAAACTTGACCACAATGTCGATAACAAATCATATTTATAGATGTGCTGTCATTGTTGTACACAACTATAACACAAATGATAGGTGTATACGCGAATATGACACTATTTATGTGTGAAACGAAAATTTTTCCCTATGTTCTATATTTTACACGGATATAGAGAATGGCATATATTTTACACGGATGTAACACTACTTGCGATAATGGTATACATTTTTAACTATTTTAAATCCTAAAATCAAATATTCTAATTGCTTTCGAGATATTTATGGAAAATTCAATTAGTTAACATAATGAAAAAAACAAACAATCTTTAAGGAAAACAATCGGTTCGAATCAACTTAGTTGGAAAGCTTGGATCCAATGCATATATTTTGCACATGCTTAAAGGCTAAGACATCCAAACTTTGGTAATGCCTAATTTCTTGTCAAAGTTTTCATCCTTTTCGAGAAGAACTTGAAAATAAATCCAACGTGATGCACATGCTAAAATTGCTAGCCTTTTAGGAATAAGATGAGAGGAACTCATAGACTGTTTGTCCTGAACAACGAAAATTAGGCAATATGGTCGCATATCTGACGTGAATGAAACGATCTCATCTAAAATAAACTCCTAAGCAAATAGGTAAAACATGTTTCCGCTTGTTACATCCTAATTCATATTCACATGAAATGAGAATTTTACTTAAAATTACTAAAATAATTTGAGGTAATATGATTGTTGCCCACATCTTTTGTGGACTGACAATCACTCGATTCCAATCAACAGGGGACGACAACCAACAAAACACGTAGTTTTTACTCCTAGAGCTACTTATTTTGTCATTCTGCAGCTCCTCACTCCGATGAAAGTTCGCCACTGACAACATCAGCCTCATCACCAACACTTCCATCCTGAACATTTTCATCCTTGCCATTCCCCACTCCAGTGTCCCCATCAGTCTCTTGATTTTTGTTTTGATCAGATTTGATCTTTGCTTTGAGCATGTCAATAAGGTTGCAGAGGGCAACATCAGCATTATCACTTCGTATGAGCTCCTCAGCAGCTTGAGCCGGAGTCACATTGGCGGCCTGAAGCAGTCGTTCAATCTCCCCGAACAGGGGGTGCTCCCCTGTTATATCGAGGTAATTGGAAGCAAGGACCCTGAAAGCAGCCATAGTTAAGTAAGACATGTGAATGTGCATATCCATGCGGCCAGGCCTCAGTAGAGCTGGGTCAAGCTTGTCCTTGTGATTGGTCGTGAAAATTATGATTCTTTCGTCTCCACAACTTGACCATAGACCATCAATGAAGTTTAACAGTCCTGACAGTGATATCTGCAAATGCCAATATCAAGTCAATCTTCTACCAAATTAGAGACTAATTAACTCGAATATTGGTAGGAGCACTTCGCACCCCATGACATGAATTTTTAATTTGCACAGGAAAATGGGGAGGAGGATCAATTGCAAGCGTTGCGCACTAACCTGAGCCTTTGCATCTTTATCAGTGTCGCTGTCACTGCTATTGTCACCCTTCTCTTCTCCATCAGAAGGTCTTCGAGTAACTGCTGATCCTAAGCTGCAGTCAATGTCCTCAATGACAAGTATAGACTTATTTGTAGTCGAAAGAAGCAATCTTCGCAACGATGAGTCACTAAGTACACTTGAAAGCTGCAAATCATAGATGTCAAACTCGAGATAGTTAGCCATGGCAGCTGTCAAGCTCGATTTCCCTGTTCCTGGAGGCCCGTAAAGCAAATACCCTCTCTTCCAAGCCCTTCCTATTTTCTTGTAAAACTCCTTCCTTTTCATGAACCTATCGACATCATCGATGACTGCACTCTTAAGGTCAGGATCCAGAGCGAGTACATCAAATGTAAATGGGTGATCAAACTTGACTGATCTCCAGGAGCTACTGCCATACCCCTCATAGCTATACAATCTCAGCTCCTTTTTTTTCTCCATCATGTCATCATAAAACTTAACTATGGAGGGTAAGTAGGAGTCGATAACCTTACCCCTATGATCGAGATCACACGAGAGTTGAAAGTGCTTTGTAGCTTCCTCTGAACTATTAGAATCCGTGGCTTCGTTGCATACGTAGCACCACTTAACTTTTATGCCCTCGAAATCTTCTGAGTATGTTTCGCCTTCAGCTAACTTGAGCGATATAGAATCCTTCCTGCTGGTTCTGCTTGCTTTGAGCTTCCGAGCAGTGGATTGGAGCTTTCTAGCAAGGTAAACCTCACAAGCTTTATAGACGTGGTTATAGTAGCCATCATAGTCACCATCCTCAAGTTCCTCAATGAAGACGGTGAATACAGAAGGAGGCTCGCGAGGTCTGTTGAACCATTCTTCGAGCTTCTTGGTAATGTACACGCGGAGTTGTTCTGGCACAAACTGATAGTAGAATTGTTTGATTAAAGTGATAAATGCTGTTATTGAGGCATAGTATGAGAACAGTGACGCTGTCGAAAATGCCGACATTGTTGCCATTCCTCCAAATGCATTCATGGCTGCCAAAATTTTCAATCCTGCAATTAAAAATTAGCGCAAATTCAAAAGGTTTAAGGTGTGTTTAGATTTAAGAATACCCAATTCCCAGTTAATTACTGGAGCAAGACTGGAAGAAAATACAATCACCATGGACATGGACATGGACCCTTCTATGGAGAGATTTTTTTTTTCCTTCTAACCTAGATAAAGGCAAGTAGAGGAGCTCTTAACCTACTTTTTGTTTTAAACCCAAAAACAGGAGCACCCTATTCAGACATCTTCTCTGAGCATAGTTTTATGAAGCGCAATCGCATGCATGCAGTTGAACAGAGAAAAAGACAAGCAAATCAATTAGAAGACGAGAAAATTTCACAGAAAAATAAGGACGGGGGTGGGTGACCCAGTGAACTCGCCCTGAGAATTTTGCTATAGTTGTGCCTTGCAGTGCACTATGCTTACGTCGACAAGTAACGAATTTCTTGGTAATATACCAAGAATTTTATTCTTGATGATGATAATAATAATAAAACAACATGAAAATGATAATGTTTACCTAGCAAAAACAGCCAAAACGAAAACTCAAATCAATTTCATCATACAAAAAATTAGAGAACTTACCTCAGATTCATACAATGTATGTACACTTCTTTTGGCAATTCTTCTTTTGCTGCGCCGCTGCTTCTAATGCCCCGAGAGAGATAGAGAGAGAGAGAGAGATCAGAACACTTCAATTTCTTCTCTCAGCGCAGTTTTTATGAAGCAAATACAGTAGCATGCTAACATAAAGACAAGATTTCAGAGCGAAATTAATAGAGAGAGAGAGGATGGTGAAAAATTGGAATTATCAATATAATAGAGGATCGGTCTTCAATCCAAACACTAATTTCTCCATCTTTTTTGTTTTTTAATCAAGTTGAGATCTTTTAGGATGCAAATAATGGAAGGTACAGTCCTATACAAAGTCCTACAAAAAGGTAAGTAATAATTTCAAATCATATTCTAACAGATACACACTGACCATAATTCCTATTATTTGGCAACTCGTAATTTGAAAATTAACAACTGCCCATATATCCATCTATTGCACCCAAAGAAATTGATAAACTTTTTTTAAATTTTTAAATTTTTTAATTTGATAATTTCTTATATAAAAAAGTTCAATCAATGCTTAGTTTGTCTAGGTGTGGTCCAATATCATACATCATATATATTATCATATTAAGAGTTGGATATAACTGATGTATGAATGGCATGTGGATTGTAACATAAGATGCTACCTAGGATATATAATATTCAATTAATACAATATTAGTTAAATCTAATTAAAAGGATTAGCTATAACCGTGCAATGGTTACATTGTGATATAAAATACAGAATAGTTAATACAATAGTCGGTAATTCTAATTGAAATAAATAGGTATAACTACACAATGATTATATAACATAAAGTATCCAGTTAGATACCCACATGATAATTAGAAGGATAATCATATGAAAAAAAAATATAAAAACTTAGCTAACAAATGTTTTTATCAATGAGAGTATTCAATTATTCTATTACTTTGATTGACTTTGATTTTACTTATAGTGATGAGATATGCTCAATATAGAACAAACAAAACAGGAAAGATGAAAGTTGGCTCGGGAACTCCAAATAACTCCCATACAATTCTTGTGAGAGGTTTGTTGTTTTAATTCACTAGTTTATTTGGCTTGATTTGTTCAAGGTTGGTCTATCAAGTTTAGATTGAATGTTACGGATGTTGAGAGGTCATCTAAATCAAAACTTGAAGCATAATTTTTAATTTTAGCTCAGGTACTACACTTATGTAGCGTTTGGTTGAACGTAACGTAATCACTATGCAATAGAAACAATTATGTAATACAATTGTTAGTGTAATAAAATGGGATAATAATTACATGACATTGCTTGGGTTACAAAGCTTTTACAAGTGTAATTGAATGAATTCATTTATAAACAATACTTATTTTTACTCGTGGCATGAAGTGTTTGTAATTCAATTCGCATATTATTTTTGCCTATTTTAATTATTTGTAGTTTTGTTGATAATTATCATCCAAATATCTTATCATCATGATTATGATGTTTCACATAAGACTTACTTCACTCTATTTTTTCAAGATTACAATAATATTATATTGTTTAAAATTACTAAGTAGAGAGAAGATGATGATGATAATGATGATGATGATGATGATGATGAGAGAGCGAGAGATATGATGTCTGAAGCATATAAAAATGTATTTATAATAATACGATCATGGTATAGGTTAACTTTATCTAATATGAAGAGGAGAGAGAGGGGTCAAGGGGAATTCAAACCTTTCAAAAAGTGATACCATAGTAATAAGAGAGGGAAGTAGAAGAGAGACAATGGAGAAAAGAGAGAGAAAGTCTCCAAATATAATAGCTTATAACTGGATAGATTTTGATTCAAATGTATGCAATCACAATAGTTTAGGAAAAGTCAAGTAATTATAGTTGCATAGATTGAGGTAGATGTAATTATAATACAATTTTGATTACATCCCTTAATAGTAACCAAATATAATAATGGAATCACTATTATTGTTTTAATTGCATTACCACTTTAATTATATATGGCCAAACAAGCCATTAGATGCTTCATTGGATTACTTATGTGTGCGCCTTTGAGTCCTAAAAATAAACTACCCATGAACTTTTAGTAAAAAGTAGAGAATACCCCCTAAACTTTAAAATTAAAGCAAATGCCCTTTGACTTCTAAAATACTTTTTCTTTTTTACATTAGATATTAATTGATAGTTGTTGACGTAATGCCAAAATATGACATGGCTTAATTGGAGCGCCAACTAGATGGATGTGTAGACTAATCACCTATATATAATTTTTGAATTTTTCCAACCTAAAATAGATGAGTAAATAATAAATATCTGCAGCTATTCCAAATTCACATAAAAGGACTATTATTAAACAAATCAATTGCATGAACGGATTTTAATTTGTACTTATCCTATCATGCTTTTTTTTTTAATTTATGATGATGAATATCATATGCGAGTATAGAAATACTAGTAGTGTATTGGTGTCGATATGGATTTTTAAGTAAAATAAAATGTACGAATATTTGTCCATATGGATTTTTAATTAAAATAAAATGTACAATAGTTTTGTAGATTCGCACATTTTGTCCTCTTTTTAGCAGCAATAAAAATATAAAATACGCTGATTGTGTATATTAGTATATTAGACTTCTATTATCCTAAATAGAAAATTTTGAATAAAAATCTGTTAAATAAAAACTATAATAAAAATAAAATAATTTTGATCATAATTATAATAAATCATAAAATTTTATGGGTTTTTATAAATTGATCTTTCTTTAATTAATAAAATCAATTAAAATCAAAAATAGAAAGTTAGATTTCTCTTCACAACAATCCAATATAGATTAGGGTTGGGTTATTCCATTCACACCTAGGCCCCAACCATTTATACTGTACTAGCTTATCTTAATTTTTAATGGGAATAAATCGTACTGATTTTATATACTAATATACTAGACTTTTATTAGTGTGAATAAAAAATTGGAAAAAAAGTTAAATAACAATTATGACAAGATAAAAACTAAAAAAATTTAATGACAAACTATATAAATTATAAATATTTATGAATTTTTTTAGTTAACTGATCTCCTTCAAATTAATTAAATTAGTTAAGTAATCAATCTCATTTCCATGTTAGCATAATGAATGATTCAATTAAGCTAGATCATTGTTTTATTATCCATATCATCAACTAATAAAAAAACAAATAATTACATTTAATAAGTGAAGTTATTTTAGAGTTCACCGCTATTTTTTATTCTTGATCAAAAGTTGAGGGGTAATTTATCTGACCAACGCGTGCCCCGTTCTGACAAGATAAGATTCTGTGAAGACTTATTAGGTTCACAAAGACCATCAACTACACGATGCTTACGCATTGCTGCTGAGATCATGCTGACAGTAGGCTGTGACTCAGACTGTGCATTGTTCCCCTTGTTTTGGTTTTGTTGGTTTGACTGGGAATTCACTCTTAAGAGAAAGTAGGCACTCCACATTTGTTTTGTCGTCTGCTCAGTTACGGATTTATAGCACAGGTTAGGCACGATTAACCACCTCAATTTTTTTTTTAAAAAAAAATTTAAAATTTTACTTTGTTAACTATTATGCTCATCTCAGAAGAATTGACGACATATGAAACTTAAAGGAATCGACTCACTTCAACCTTTTTTTTGTGTGAAACCTCTCAACACAACGAACGACAGTCAATTGAATAATTCAATTAGGGTCTCAAATGGACCCTTGATCTCTTCCAAATTTCGCCCTTTTTATTGTTGTTTGCTTTCTAATTCAACATGTGACTTAATTGATGCTGCTCTTTCTCATCCATTGGATCTTAAACCCTAGAGAAACCGACTCACTTCCACCTTGTATATATGCTCGCTCAATTACGTCCCATTTCAGTTATGCACTTAAGCAGGGGGGAGAGAGAGTAGCTTTTGCAAAGCAGGAGTAGGATTATGTATCCTTAATGACATTTATCCTTTTGCTGCGATATATTATATGTACTCCCGCTTGCCAAATTAGCAATATGTTTTTTTGATTTTATTTGACATACACTTAAATTATTAAATATATTTTTATCTATGTGGTTTTTGAAAGTACATATTCCTAGGTTTCTGGACTGAAGTGGGCTCTGACACGCTCACGGCCCATTGACAAATCCCTGTTCAAGTAACTGGATTCTGGCCACAAGCTTGAACTTTTTTCTTTTTCCTTTTTTTTTTTTTAAAGGCAGGGATGGAGGATGTTCTAGAGTGACGGTGCTTCTTTTCACCTTTCTTGAGAAAGAGATACAGCTTAATTACATCACAGCAAGAGCTTACAACAAGTGTATTACAATCTAAGTTTCATATCAACAAGAGAAACAACTTACCGCATATCTTCTAACCTGACAATAACTACATAATGCCAACACTATCAGGTCGCGCCACATAGACCAGCAAGCATTAGCATCATGAGGAATGCTAATAATTAAGCTTTAGCATGGCGCTTTTTACCTTCTATAACAAAAATATCGTGCGACCATTAGAACCAGGGAGTTTCAAAAATACTTTGCATTCTATATCTCTTAAGTAGCAGGAGAAAAAGTGCTTTTACTGGTTCCATATCCATAGAAGAAGCATGGATGCAGGCAAGTGAAGCTCTACTAGTTTCCGACTCTACACTACATTAAACCGAGTCACTTCAAGCAATGTTCATCGTTGACAACTTCGAGCTCATCACTTAAATCTCCTTCTTCAATAGCTTCACCATTGTCATTCCCAACTAGGCTCATCTCAGTTTTTTCTTTACGACTTTGCTCAACTTTCTTCTGTTTTAGCATTTCAACAAGGTTAGAAAGGGCAACGTGGACATCATCACTTCGTATGAGTTCCTCTGCAACTTGAGCTGGAGTCACCCTCGCAGCCTGAATCAGTTGTTCAATCTCGCCAAACAGGGAGTGGTCCCCAGAGATACCAAGGTAATTGGAGGCGAGGACCCTGAAAGCTGGCATGGTCAAGTAGGACATGTGAATGTGCATATCCATACGTCCAGGCCTCAACAAAGCTGGGTCAAGCTTGTCCTTGTAGTTGGTTGTGAAAATGATGATTCGTTCATCTCCACAGCTTGACCACAGACCATCAATGAAGTTTAGGAGCCCGGACAGTGATATCTGCAACAAGAATCACAGTTTAAAATCCAGTGCACAAGTACAATCTCATATCGACACCACATCAACATCCACTGTCACAAACTAGTATTTCAGGAACAGTTTGAGCCACATATAGACAATAATGACATGCAGAAGAGTGGTTGGGGAGAGGGTACTTCATGCACTGACCTGCCCGCCCTTGTCGATATCATTGCCATGTCCATCACTTCCGTCATCAAAATGCCTCTGATGAACCGCCGACCCTAGGCTGCAGTCAATGTCCTCAATGACAAGTATGGACTGATTTGTTGTTGAGAGCAACAATCTTCGCAACACACTGTCATTATGTACAGTTGAGAGCTGCAAATCATAAATATTGAATTTTAGGTAGTTTGCCATGGCAGCTATCAAGCTGGATTTTCCTGTTCCAGGAGGCCCATACAGCAGGTAACCCCTCTTCCAAGCCCTTCCCACCTTTTTGTAGAAATCCTTCCTTCTCAAGAACCTATCCAGATCATCAATCACTGCCCTTTTCATCTCTGGATCCAGAGCCAGTGCATCAAACGTAAAAGGATGTTTGAACTTGACTGATTTCCAGCAGTTGGATAAGCCACCCTCATGGCTATATAACCTCAGTTCCTTCTTTTGCTCCGTTGTGTCATCATGGAATTGAAGTACGAGAGGTAAGTAGGAATCAAACAGTATGTCTTTGTGTTCTGGATTGACGGAAAGCTCAAAATGCTTGTTCCTTGGCTGCGTCGAGTCGCTATCCTCTGAATTATTAGCAGATGAATCGTTGGACATGAACCTCCAATGGAGTTGGACACCCTGAAACTGTTCAGAGTATTTCTCACCCTCAACTAACTTGAAGGATAGATAATCCTTCTTAAAAGGTCTGCTCACCTTGAGCTGACGAGCAGTGGCTCTCAGCTTGCTGGAAAGGTAAGTCTCACATGCATGATAAACTTGGTTGGTCAAGTTATAATCACCATCATCGAATTGCTCAATGATCAAGGTGAATAACGAATTGGATGGACCAGTCTTGGTGAACCATTCTTCAAGCTTCCGGTTAATGTAGCTACGTACTTGTTTTGGCACAAACTGATGATAGAATTGCTCGATTAATGTGAAAATAGCTGTAACTGAGGCATAGGCAGAGAACAGTGATGCTGCCGAAAACATTGGCATGGTTGCTATTCCTCCAAAAGGATTCATCGCTGCCCAAGCTCTGAAAAATGTAGCTCAATAAATGAATAAGATGGCAAATAAACAGACAGAAAATAAAACTAGCCCCACACAAGCCGTTTAGGCAACAGGAATGATCTCTAAGGCATTCTGCAAGAGGGTGTTATACAGTTTTAGTTCCTTTCATGCAACTTCTCAGAAGTTTACTTGGGAAAGTGGTAAGACACTTTGCAGGAAACGAACTTTGCCCAATACATAGGAGCTGAGTGAACAAAATAAAGTCATGTTCAAGACTGTCTGATACAGAGCACAGCAGCAATCAGGGAGCTCCAATTGAGAGCTGTGCAAGCAACAGACAGAAGAAAATGGGTGTGGTTCATACAAATTAAAAGAGAAACCTTTACATCTTATTCATAAAAGTTTAGTGGTCATGGCACAGAATTCAAAGTGTTAAATTCCAAACAATCCAAAACGTGGCATTGCTCTGTTTGTTTTCTACATTTTTGCTGCCAAATTTAGCATTCTGTGGAGACTTCATGAAAACAAGGGAGAGCTTGCAGAAATGAGTTCTGCAAGGCAATACTGAAGAACTCCAATATCTGGCAGGTGCAATTAAAAAGCAGCCACGCATGGGTGTGGAGAGAAATTCTCCAAACAAGGAATGAGTTCTCGAAATGATTGGGGGTGCTGACCACGACAGATCCCAACTGCGTGCTCTAAGCGGTTGTACCTACTCATTTTCGAGCAAGGAATATTACCATCAGAAGTAAGGCCGAACAGAAGATCATGCAAGATTGTCCAGGACTCATCAACCGTATCCAGACACTGCTTTACAGCCTGATCAGTCACGCTCAAGCAAAAGAAACTGCTCACTGAACATTGGACGGCTGAGTTGTTTAACGAGCAAGATACAAAGTAACAGTTCTGTTAGCTAAAGCCTAGAGGAGGAGAAGCACACTTGTGTTTTCAATGAAAATTCTCTCAAGATTTATGGCACTAAATCCTTGGCTGGCTATGATTGTGCAGAAGAAATTGGGTAATTAACCATGAAGCAGATCTGCCAGAAGGAAAAGAACATGGAACCAGAGCTTAGTGAGCATGCTTCTTCTATATTTTATACTTAGAGCATGAAATCTGGTCAAGTTTCAGCAAAACCGGCACCAGTGACAGCACTCGTTCAAAGAATAAAGTTCGCAGTAAGTGCTACAATGTAAAAACTGTATGGCGAAGAAATCAAGCTACAACCCTGAGCAGCAGCACAGAAAGGGGGAGTTGTGTGAAACCACCCCATGCCTGGGTGTGCCGTGGGAGGAGTTGTAAAAGGACTACTCGTCCCTTTAGAAAGTTATAGCACATAATTCAGAAAGATTACATGCCACAAGATCCAAAACATAGCATTGCCTCCATACTCTGATTTATTTGTCCAACTACGATCACTTTTTAAAGGAATAAATATGATTTCACAATGACGTACCACTTCATTTGGGATTCACCCAGGACATCGTATATCCCATCAGAGGATGGCCTAGTGGGAGAAATTCCCACCTTCCATACGAGGAAGGTGGTCCCAAATCCTACAAGAGCCCTGGGAGTTTCTCCTCTCCCATGCCTTCCCCCCACTAGAGTGTCGCTATGAGATGGGGCTCCTGGATAGGCTACCTTACACACCTCCCCCGCCCCCCCAAAAAAAAAAACAAAAAAAGGGAAAAAAGTGGCAAGATCACATAAGATGTAGGTCCAAATAATAAAGCACTGCACTTCACGTGTCTTTCTTCCTTGTTTTAGTTTTCGGATTGAATCTTCAACCCCATAATAAGGGTACGATGCTCCTAATTTCAGAGCAGCATCACTCCATCCCCAAACAGGAACCACTTGGGTATCAATCTTCACTTCTAGATAATTTTCTTAGTTTTCGGATGTTTCAAAACATCACCTGATCTCCATGAGCTTTTATGCAACAATTACCCCATAATTGTTGTTGAGGCCATTTCTTTATTGGAGAAATTGGACCCAGGTGTAACCAGCTGAAAAACTTGAAGCTAAATGCTGGTATAACACTGTTCTGACTGCATATCCTACTTCGTGTTGGAATAAATTCGGATAATATGCTGAAGGAAAAGTGTAACATTTACTCTAGCCAATTTTCTTCTCTATATAAAACGGATTCCACAAAGAAAGATCAACTGCTAGCATTAGAAGAGTAAAGAAAGATAATCGTACACAGGCGTTGAGATACCACACCCAATTTAATTTTCAAGGACACAGTACGCACTCTATAAAACACTCGAGAATTTCAGGCAATGCATTTGTGCAAAAAAGGTTGCTGAAGGGGAAGACACACTGCATAACGCCAATTCATATACAGAGGATATCAATGCAATATCAACTCACTTTTCTGAACGTAAAGAAACCCAGAAAGACTCAGCTAATTAATTTAAAAAATTTTTAAAAGAACCATAGAACAGTGGAGAAATTACCTTCAGAATCTACTTCACCCCTGTTTGTTGATATGTATTGCCTTGGTCTAGAGAGAGAGGGAAGCAGTGAGCTACACAGTTTTCTTTTAGCCAGGAAGCAGATAGAGTCATAGCAGAGCTCTGGGTTTTGTTTTTTTCCCCGGTCTTCACTGAGCTTTTGGTTTTATGCAGTCGGGTGTTCCAATTTGTAGAGGTTAGACAGCGTTGGTTACATCTGAACAGAGAAGAGGACAAGGATAAAAAGACAACGCCCTTAAAAGGAGTGAAGATGCTCGATTTGAAAGTGTAAAGAAAGAACATATGAAAGGGAAGTGAAAGTTCTCTAAAAGTAGCCAAGTAGGAATTAAGAAAAGCCCTGGAGGGCCCATATCTCAGGATTTTCTAATTTTCTATGACTAGAGCCGCAAAAGTTTACTTGGTTCATGAACTGTCAATCCCATGACATTTAGTTTCTACTACAACTTGTTCTCATCCGAACTTTCCATCACAGCAAAGGGGCCAAAAAAATAAAAACAAAAAGAAGAAACTGCATCAGTAAAAGTAAAAGACACATTCACCAGCCGGCTATGCTACCACTATAACATATATTGGGTTAATAAAATTATACCTTGTGAAGCCAACCATGGCATTCAATGTTGCTAAGGTACAACCCCCAGAAATCTCCAGAGAGAGAAAGAGACCTTCTAGTGAGAAATGAATCAACTCTAAATCATGAAAAAGCCTCCTAACCCAAGTGCATTCCATTTTTGCCTCAAAGCAGTGCTAGCTCTTCTTCCTTTTCAAATTTGCAGTGCTTATCACCTTTTTCCATCACCTTCACATCCCTTCCTCTGTCTTCCATTTCATGGATTTACAGTGTTCTTTGTTCTGATTGCTTCAGAGTGTATTGTTGTCCTACTATGGCCAAAAACTCCATTTTTTCTCATAATTTTTGGCTATCCAAATACTTTCATCTAGATCAACACACTGTCTTTCTTCATCTTCTATTAGGATAGATTTTGTCATGCTATTAATTCTGATAAGATAAGATTTTATCATGATATTAGTTATCGTATATGAAGTAGGATTAGGAGTCCTTTATAGGATAGACTTAGGAGACTTGGTGACTTATGTGCCAAGCTAGCCGTGATCATCAAGCATGTATATATATATATATATATATATATATATACACCTGTGTCCCATTGAACAAGGCAGGATGAACCGTGAGAAAGAGATGAGGAATAAAGCAATGTATTAATCATCCACAAATTCAATACAAATTCGTTTTTGTCATAGTATCAGAGCCTCTAAGGTCTTAATTGAGAGACTAAAGTTGAAACCCAAAATCAATCATGACAAAAAAAAATTTGTTGTAGAGAGTCAGTCACCATACTTCTTACATCCATCTGAGGGACCTGGAGCCCTGATCACAGTCATGATCTTTGACGTGAAAAACTATGGTCTCTAGGAGAAGGCAATCAGGACCTCTCTAAAATCAAAAAATAAATTAGGATTTATAAATGGGAAATTGACAAAACTAGCACCAAAAGAAGGAGAAGGCACTACTGAATTGCAAGCCTGGGAGATGGCTAATTCAATAATTTGCTCCTGGATGCTTAACGTTATTGACCCAAAGTTTCGAACTAGTATTGCCTACGTTGACACCGCAGAGCATATGTGGCAAGATTTAAAGAAACGCTATGTGGTATCTAACGCGCCTAAGATCCACCAACTTTAGACCAAACTTGCCGAGTGCAAGCAAGGTGGGTCGGAGGTTGTGGAATTCTACTCGAAGCTTATGGGGTTATGGAACGAATTAGAAAATCAAGTTTGATTCCCCCGTTGCACCTATGGGAAGTGCGAGTGTAAACTAGGTGATCAACTTATGAAGATGGTAGACGAAGACAAAGCCCATCAATTTTTGATGGGGCTAAATGATGAGCTATATCCACACTCAACAAAATATTCAACATGGTGCATCAAGAGGAGAGTCACAGGCATTTGATGACTACCAGAGATGTCTGACTTGAATCTGCCGCAGCTTTCTTGGTCAGCAACACTAGACGGTCGAAGGAAACTTGCAATTATTGCGGAAAATACGGGCACGAGGAGAGTGGATGCTTTGAGATCATCAAGTATCCACCCTGTTGGAGTTCACTAGGACGTGGTCGAGGAGGACGTAGCCACAGAGGTGATCGCGGTGGAAGACACAGCAGCCCTCGAAGCCGAGGAGGAGGTCGAGAAGGCACACATGCTATTGGCATCAACTCATCTCCCACGACTGAAGCAGACACTGTGGAACAGCCAGCTATACATGGGCTCACGACTGAGCAAGTGCAGCGGCTAATGTGTTTGCTTGAACCCTCGAAAGGTGGAAACAAAAAGCTCATAGGTAAGGTGTCGTGGATGCTTGACAGTGGGGCTTTGACCCACTTGACTGGCGATCCATGTCAACTTTCTCACATCCAAACTGTGTCGCCTGCTGCTATTGATCTACCCAATGGAACTCAAACCCTTTCTACAAAGCAAGGAATGGTGGCTCTCCAAGATGAAACTAAAATAAAGAATGTGCTATTGGTGCCCAAACTTAGTTGCAATCTTATTTCAATTGCCAGAATAACAAAGGACTTAAATTATAGTGTGACTTTCTTTGATGATCATTGTGTTTTACAGAACCGTATCTCGAGGACGACGATTGAAGTGGGTAAGCAGAGAGACGGGGTTTACTACTACCGTGGCGTAGCATCCAAAGGTCAAAGCAATGCAGTTAGGGCTAGAGATATATGGCACAGGAGGTTGGGTCAACCATCGAAAGAAGTCATGAGATTCATTTACTGTTAGTGAAAATAGTGACATATGTGATGCTTGTTTTCATGCCAAGCAAACTAGAATACAATTTCATGTTAGTGAAAATAAAGCAGATGAGCTATTTGATATGATCCATTGTGATATATGGGGGCCATATCGTGTTCCCTATACATGTGGAGCACACTATTTTTTGACCCTCATTGACGATTTCAGTCGTGGAGTTTGGTTATACCTCATGAAAACAAAGGGTGAAGTAGGATCTATCTTGAAAAGTTTTATTACCATGGTTTAAACTCAATTCCATAAACGAGTTAAGGTGGTCCGAACTGACAATGGCATCGAATTCAAAACTGGGGCCATGAAGGTCTTCTACCAAGACATGGGGATCATACACCAAACAAGCTGCGTGGACACTCCCCAGCAAAACGGGAGGGTTGATCGCAAGCATCGCCATGTGCTAAACATGGCTACAGCACTACGTTTCCAAGCCTGACTTCCTTTAAAATTTTAGGGTGAATGTGTCCTCACAGCAGCATATTTAATCATCAGAACCCCTAGTAAACTGCTGAATGGCAACACCCCTTATGAGCTCCTCTTCCACAAGAAACCCTCTTATGATCTTATTAAGGTGTTTGGTAGTTTATGTTATGCTAAAAACAACATGAAGGGGCGTGACAAGTTTGCTTCCCGAAGCAGATAATGCATGTTCGTAGGGTACCCTTATGGAAAGAAAGCTTGGTGACTATATGATCTTGACACACATGAGTTTTTTGAAAGCCGGGATGTTGTGTTTCATGAAAGCACGTTCCCGTTCAAAGAAGCCAAAGGGGACACAGAAAGTGTACAAGACATCGCAGGCAATCTGGGCTCGTCCTTATAGGCTTGGTATGATGAGGATTGCCTTGTGGAGCAGAGCATCCGGTCCATCACACAGCAAACTGCGGCAGTCAAGTCTGGGGGAGTAATCCAGTCCAACAGTTCCCAGCCCAGACTGATGACAACAGCAGCTTCTCACCTGGGCCCACCCCAACACCGAGCCCAACTCCCTGCTCCATACCCAGAATAGAAGTCTTGGCCCAACGTATTTCTGATGATGGGTCTGCGGCAAGGGGGAGTGACTTGCAAGACACTGTCATTGCCCCTGAATTGGGCCCTGAGTCCAGTTTCCTTTCGTCTCCGCAGCCCAACAACGGCACTAGCGAGCCCAGACGAAGTCATCGGCCCTGCAAGACTCCAGCCCTCTTCGACCAGTATCTTTGCTACAATGCTTGCACTAATAACCCCGTCTCCACTGCTACACCTCTTCAATCGGAATTCTCAGGTAAGCGATATCCTATACACAACTATGTCACATGTACAAATTTTTCTAAGTCTCACTGACAATTTTTAGCTGCCATAACTAAAATTGCAGAACCTATATTTTATCATGAGACTATAAAAGATGCCAATTGAAGGGACGTGACGGCTAAAGAAATCAACGCCTTGGAGAAAAATGCGACTTGGTCCATCGAGACTCTACCACTAGGCAAGAAACTAATTAGCTGTAAGTGGGTCTATTGGGTAAAATACAAATCCGATGGTTCTATTGAACGCTACAAAGCAACATTAGTTATTTGCGGGATCATCATATTGAAGGCTTCAACTACAACGAGACTTTTGCACCAGTTGCGAAAATGACTAGTGTCCGATGTTTCTTAGCCGTTGCTATGGCAAAGGGATGGGAGCTGCATCAATTAGACGTGAATAATGCTTTCTCACACGGAGACCTCGACGAAGAAGTTTATATGAAACTCCCTCCAGGGTTTTAAAGCAATGGCGAAAATAAAGTTTGTCATCTTCAAAAGTCTCTCTATGGATTGCGATAGGTGCCACGATAATGGTTCGCCCAGTTATCTTCAAAATTATGTGCATACGGAATTGTGCGCTCCTATGCGGATTACTCGCTATTTACAAACCGTAAAGGTGACACTTTTGTGGGTGTCTTGGTTTATGTTGATGACATTGTGCTTGCAGGAAATGATAATATTGCATGTAAACAATTCAAGGATTATCTCAACACATGTTGTAGTATTAAGGATTTAGGGCCCTTAAAATATTTTTTGGGCATTGAGATGGCTAGAAGCCCACAGGGCCTACTTCTCTATCAAGGAAATATGCACTGAAAATTATTGATGAATGTGGTCTCTTAGCGACCAAGCAGGTTGCCTTCCCCATGGAACAAAACCACCACCTAGCACTAGCTCAAGGAAGCTTTCTAATTGATTCTACTCGATATCGCAGGCTTATCGGACGTCTCATTTATCTTACTATCACCTGGCCAGATCTTACCTATACTGTTCATATTCTCTCCCAATTTATGCAGGCACCATGAGAGGAACGCATGGATGCTACAAGATGAGTTATGCGTTATCTAAAGGGTACAACCGATCAAGGAATTCTATTTCGTTCTGACTATAGTCTCCATCTTATTGGCTTCTGTGATTCAGACTGGGACGCCTGTCCTATTTCACACAAATCTCTTTCAAGCTATTTTATTATGTTAGGAGGATCACCTATCTCTTGGTGCAGCAAGCAACAAACTACCGTATCCCGATCCTCTGCTGAAGCCGAATATCGGTCCATGGCTTTGACCACTAGTGAACTAGGCTGGTTAAGGTTATTCCTAGTATCTTTGGGCATCTTCTCTTCCCGCATGAAGCTTTACTGTGACAGTCAAGCAGCTCTACACATAGCATGGAACCTAGTTTTTCATGAGAATATTAAGCACATTGAAATTGACTATCATTTTATTCGGGAAAAGTTGGACGCCGAAATCCTCATACTTACCCATGTCGAAACACAACATCAATCGGCAGATATATTCACTAAAGCTCTTGGAAGAGGACAATTTCACTACTTGAAGGATAAGTTAGGCATTTTCAATTTGCATGCTCTAACTTGAGGGGGAGTATTAGAATAGATTTTATCATGCTATTAATTCTGATAAGATAAGATTTTATCATGATATTATTTATCATATATGGAGTAGGATTAGGAGTCCTCTATAGGATAGACTTAGGAGACTTGGTGACTTATGTGCCAAGCTAGCCGTGATCATCAAGCATGTATATATATATATATATACCCACGTCCCATTGAACAAGGCAGGATGAACTGTGAGAAAGAGATGAGGGATAAAGGAATGTATTAATCATCCAAAATTCAATACAAATTCATTTTTGTCATCTTCTTTTGCAGGTGCTGGATCTACTCGACTCTGTGCCGCCTTCGTTATCCCCAATTCTCACCTTCATCACTGCTCTTTTTCAGCTAACTCTTAGTTCCCCCATGAATGGGTGTTCAAGATGCCGATTTTTTAGCATCTTCATGTAACCATGTAATTTTAACAGTTAAACTAGTTCGATTTTTAACAGGTAATGAGGCATGTGACGTTCAGATTTGCAAATTTGGAAGCGTTTGGTGTGCGAGGGTGTTTGTGTCGAATACCGTCCTTATAGAGTCAATCCCCAGTGAGCATCAGAAAGTAATGCTTCAATCTACTGCAGATAACAATGCTATAAGGCACCACGGCACTCAAATAAGTCTACTCTTGTTCTCTTCCTCCATTCACCATCCCCTCTTTTATCCTAGCTTGGCAAAGTTCATACTTGCTTACTTAAGTGATGATGACACCAAGGTGTATATTATGGAGCTGGGACCACGAGTCAAGAAGGAATCAGTATATTGTGTTGATAATTCTGGTCATAGACTGTTTTCCAAAGCATATATTTGCATCTTAGTTGACATTGAAGTTCCTATAATTACCTACCCTGTTTCTGTCATATGGTTTCAATGTAGCCTTTACGAGCTTAATTCTGGTTGCTGTGGCCCCTTCCTGAGCAAAGTTAGTAGTATGTCTTGGTGTAAAAATGATGTTGGTGAATGTCACAGACCAAGTTCTTTTTATGATAACTCTAGCACCCTGAGTTCTATGATATTTTTGCTGGGTTGATTTGTGTGTTTGGAGGCTACGTTCTGAGTGTCACTTACGATCTGAATTTTTGATAATTTATTATGCAATCTTAGGACATTGGCTTCTAGCTAGTAATTAAGGCCAACCATTCTACAGCTTTGTAAAAGGTGTTCTGTTTCGTATTGGAATCTCAACAATATGTCCGTTACTCATGATAAGCACTACTTGAAGTCGAATGAATGGATTAGGATTATATATGTCTGTAATGATCACTTTACTCTCAGTTTGGGAGTTAGCTTTTTCATCTGCTCCATTGACCGTTATTCTTCGCCTCACTGTTATGGATGGCTGTTAGTTCTTTTTCAGACATTGGAGGTTACGTATTAATTTCGAATATGATCAGTCGCCTTTTCTATGTCAAGTGTGGTCTAGTGTTAGAGAAAAAGTTTTAACATTTAGGGTGTCATCCGTAAGGAGTTATATTTCCAACTACCAGAACTAACTAAAGCGTCTCGAGTTAGGTAAAATCACAAGGGATAGAAAATAGAACTAAACTACTAAAGTGAAAACAAAAGGACTACGATTAGACCTAAGATAGATCAAGTAATCAAGTTAAACTCTCACCTTCCCAAGTTACGCTAGTATTCAGATATGGTTGGTTGCATCATTAAAACCATCAAAGCCCCCTCTCAAGGGTCATGAGCTAGTCTAATTGTTCTAACCTCCTATTTTTATGGGATTAGTTCAACTAAACTACAAGATTGACAACCCTTGACCTAGTGAGCGACGAGACTGTTTTCAAATCCCAATCCCAACTATTCTCTCTACCCACACTAGACAATTGACCTCACTTCTCAGCATAAGTCGATTGCCCCAAAATACGGATGAAAGCTCTCTCAAGCATTTCATCGAATACTTGGTGAACATGAAAGAAAACTCTAAATTCTAGGCATAAACAAGGGAGGGTTGAGGCCTAAACAAGGTTAATTAGCCATCAAGGGCTAATCACAACCTGATCAATCAAGATTAACGACTAATTAAACATGAAAACATGAAAAGCTAAACTAAACATAAACTAGCAAATAAGAATATAAACATGAACAAAAGAGGAATTAATCTAAACTAGCACGAATGAAAAACTAAAGAAAGTACAAATCATAATAAAAACTAAACATTCAAACTAAGCAAATCCAATACAAGAGTTAAACTAACAAAATCAAACAAGAATAAAAACGTGAAATAAAGAGAGGGAGAAAGAGGGAAAGTTATGCTTGAATTGATTGAAGAATTGGAAATCTACAAGCTTAAATCCCGAAATACAAACTACAATCCTAATCTAATCCTCCTATTGAGGTTTTTTTGGCTAAAACCTAACCTAAACTACTCTAAAAATTACCCCAGGAGAAGCCCGAAAAAACTCCATCAAGAAAGAGAGAAGAACTGCTTATAAAGGCTGAAAAACTGCTCTACCGCACAGGCCCAAGGGACGCATGGCCGTACGTGTGGTCGTGCTACCCGCGCGCAGCTTCGGTCTTCATTGCACGGTCGTGCCTATCCTATTGCATGGTCATGCCTTCTTCCACGCGCCTTCCGTTGGCTCCTGAGCTTAGCTAGACCTCTCTTCTTTCTTGAAATCACTCCTAAGGTCTTCCTTTCTATCAAAACCCGGGAATTTCTCCTAAAAGTAAGACAAAATATATTATAAGCATAATTGAATCAAAGGAAGTGAATTTGACCCTTTCTCATCTAGATTCTGCATGAAAACCATGAGAAAAGTGGATCAAATAAGGGATAAAATGAGGTCAAACATAGGTGCAACAAATACCCCCACACCTACCTTTTGCTCGTCCTCGAGCAAAATAAAAGAAAAACTATCCTAAGAACCTAACTCACTTTCATAGGAATCACGGTTGTATTTGGTGTATACAACAAGCCCTTTGAACCCCTTAGTTCCCTCAAGTGGACAAGGTCTCGTGAGGATTTGCAGAAGATATACCCACAAAATCTCAAAAAAGGAAAACAAACAAAAGAGAAACAAAAAAATAAAAAAATGATAAAGGACAAAGGACAAAATATACACCGGGATAAACTGTACACAATCGGATAAAAAAAAAAAACCTCTAGTAACTCAAGTATCAATCTATACACAAGCATTATATGCATTTCAGGACACATCATCCCAAAGAATGGCATCCAGATATTAGCTTTTCATCCCACGGTGCATAAGAACATTGAATCTATCCTGGTGCCTGGTGTGTAAGTGTATTATCATCCTAAGACTTTGATTTACTAAAATCAAACTCAATCCCACTTAGCTGATACAAGCTACCTTATTGACTTGCTAGCGTGGAAAACAAGCTTCTCCAGTAGCAGTATTACCTCAAAGGATAGCAGCCAGTAGCGCATGTCTCACATATACTTGTCATTCTAAACTCTTTTCTTCCCTCCCCCCTTTTTTTCTTCTTCTTTGTCATTCCAAACTCATGTCACGCTTCAAAGGGATACACCAATTAGCGCATTAGTTTGTTTATTTTTGTTTTTGTTTTTAGAAAAGGGGTGCAAGCACATACAAAGGTAACTGTGCAGTAGACAAGTGGGAGAGTCAATCATGAACGACTAAGAATGTAAGGTAATGATAATATATAAATCAGGACTGGATTGCAAAATTATAATGAACTGTTGGGGTTAGAATTGAGGCCTAAAATGACAAACTGGGGACGGATATCTATCATGCACATTATATTTATATACGAGCTAATAGCCAAGGTATCGGAGATCAAGACTGATCAAAATAGTACAAAACTGCCCTAAATCCAAAAAAAGGAAAAATTATACAAAAAAAAGTGAAAAATTGAAAAATTTACACAAAAATAAAAATTTTTCACAAAAATAAGAATAAAAGGGCAGATGACCCCACCCCCACACCTAAATCTCACAATGTCCTCATTGGGAGCTGAGAGTCATCACCAATCACAAAACACACAAAAATAAAGAAAACAAAATCACACACAAGACATACAAAACAAAACAAACACACACAAGAACACTAAACCTATACACATATACAAGCTAGCACACTTTCCCAAAAATACTCACCAAATCAAAAACAAGACCACACATATATACAAAACTAACGACCAAAAATAAAGATATACCAATCCATCAACACCACCAATCACAACACATAAATATCCACAAAAACACAAAAACGGTGATCATAGCCCTCAATGGCTCAATAACATCCCAAATTTCTCCTCATAATGATCACCATAATAGTACAACCCTAATATCCACAAATAAACAAAAATAAAAAGAGAGAAAATTAAAAAAAATAAAAAGAAGGGGGAGAATAGTGAGAACGATTATACCAGGTCGGGTACTGATTGTACCCAAACTATGCCATATCGGCTTAAGGAGCATCAGTCACTCCTTGTCTCTCAAGACTCGAACTATCAGCTCGGACACCGTCAAAGCTCGTAAAAGCTTATCGTGTACCTTTGCATGCATCTCAAAGGGATGTAAGTAAGAGAACACTAGTAAAGATGTAACAAATAGAGTTAGTACCCTCTTAAACTTATCAAATGTCATAGAAAAATCGAAATAATAATCAAAGAAAGTGGTCCACTCAATTTTCCTAGGCATATCCTCTAGGTATGCACAATAAGGGTCTAAGAAGGGATTACACCCTCGAATGTCACCTAGAGACTCATGAAATACATGCAAGTGAGAGGGCGTGGTGGGAAGTAACAAGGTGAAATGGGGGTCAAGTCAAGTGGCTTGGTCAAATCGGGTCCATATGCTCAATGATAGGAGTGGCACCAACCACTAAACTATCATCACACAACTCCTCGAAAGGGACCTCCTCAAGATATGGCTCAACTAATGTAAGTCCTCCTAACCAAGAAAGTAAAACATTCTCTACTGAATTAGCATCACTTTGAGAAGTCTCGCCCATCTCTAACCCCGTGCACTGAGCTAAAGAAAGGGGAGAAGCAACTAAGATCAAGCTACTAACACTAGTGTCCATAGGTGTGTTAGAAAAGAATGGAGCAATAAATGTCAATGGGGTCAAGAGAGGGTCAAATACTTCCTCTAGATCGATCAAAGGTGCATCATCAACAACATTAGACTCCAGGGGAAGGGAAGACTCACAATCATTATAGAGATGAGCCTCAAGTCTAGGGTAAGGTAGACTAGGGTCGGTCTCATGCAATAAACTATACTCCCTCATCCTACTAACAAAACGCTCATGTTGCTCATTCACTGTCTCTATCATGGCATCAAGTCTAGCATAACATTCATCGGAAACATCATAATAAGAACAAGAATTCACATCGTGGTCAAAAGATGAACAATAAGAACACACAAGAGGAGAATAGGCGTGCAAATCATACGAAATAGGGGAAGGGCACTCCAAAGACTCGCTAACAATCTCATGGTGCCATTGACACTAAGTCAAAGACTCAAATAAGTCCCACATATCATCAACATCTAAAAAGCACATACCACCATGACACATGGACTCAATGATGGCTCGGGTCTCATGTGTTATCCCCTCAAGTACAACATCGTATATTTCCCATTTTTTATATTCAAAAAACACATATTGAGCATGATAATCATTCAATTGAGACAAATATTGTCAAAAAAGTTCATGCTCAAATTGAAGTAAATGAAAAGTAGCCATTTTGATTTTTTTCAAATTTTTTTGATTTTAAAAATTTTTTTTTGGATTTTATAAAAGGCCTAGTCTCGAATGCTCAAGTAAACCCCGATATTGAAAAACTCCAACTCCCCGACAACGGCGCCAAAAACTTGTTAAGGAATAACAGAGTTTTAATATTTATAAACCCCAAGTGCAAGGTGTATCATTGAGTACCTGGGATGTCATCCGTAGAGAGTTGTGTTTTCAACTACCAAGGCTAACTAAAGCGTCTCGAGCTAGGCAAAATTGAAGGGGATAGAAAATAGAACTAAACTATTAAAGTGAAAATAAAGGGGCTATGATTAGACCCAAGATAAACTAAGTAATCAAGTTAAGCCCTCACCTTTCTAAGCTACGCTAGTATTCAGAGATGGTCGGTTGTATCATTAAAACCACTCAAGTCCTCTCTCACGGGTCATGAGCTAGTCTAATTGTTCTAACCTCCTATTTTCATGGGATTAGTTCAACTAAACTACAAGATTGACAACCCTTGACCTAACTAACGACGAGACTATTTTCATGTTCCAATTCCAACTATTCTCTCTACCCACACTAAACAATCGACCTCACCTCTCAGCATAAGTCGATTCCCCAAAACACGGATGAAAGCTTTCTCAAGCATTTCATTGAACAGTTAGTGGGCATGAAAGAAAGCTCTAAGTTGTAGGGAGGGTTGAGGCCTAGACAAGGTTAATTAGCCATCAAGGGCTAATCACAATCCGATCAACCAAAATTAATGACTAATTAAACACGAAAACATGAAAACCTAAACTAAACATAAACTAGTAAATAAGAACATAAACATGTACAAAAGAGGAATTAATCTAAACTAGCACGAATGAAAAACTAAAGGAAGCACAAAATCATAATAAAAACTAAACATTCAAAGTAAGCAAATCAAATACAAGAATTAAACTAACAAAATCAAAACAAGAACAAAAACATGAAATAAAGAGAGAGGGAGAAAGAGAGAAACTTATGCTTGAATTGATTGAAGAATTGGAAACCCACAAGCTTGAATCCCGAAATACAAACTACAATCCTAATATAATCCTCCTATTGAGGTTTTTATTGGCTAAAACCTAACATAAACTACTCTAAAAATCGCTCCAGGAGAAGCCCGAAAAAACCCTCTCAAGAAAGAGAGAAGAGATACTTATAAAGGCTAAAGAACCGCTCCGCCGCACAGGCCCAAAAGACGCACGGCCGTGCCATGATGCACGACCGACCGTGCGCCACGCATGGCCACTAGATACGGTCATGCCTTCTTCCACGCGTCTTCCGTTGGCTCCTGGGCCTCGCTAGACCTCTCTTCTTCCTTGAAATTGCTCCTAAGGTCTTCCTTTCCATCAAAACTCAAGAATTTCTTCTAAAAGCAAGACAAAACATATTATAAGCATAATTGAATCAAATGAAGTGAATTTGACCATTTCTTATCTAGATTCGGCATAAAAATCATGAGAAAAGTGGATCAAATAAGAGATAAAATGAGGTCAAATATAGGTGCAACATCTAGATTATGTGTTACGTACCACCCCCTTGCTATTCAATTTTCCAAAAATTTTATAATATTATGAATGGATTAGACTTTCTTGTTTATGATGTCTGGGCCATGCTGAACATAAAATCTGATTATTACAATTTTTGTGATGCCAAGGGAATTTATTATGTTATATGTCAATCTTGGTTAAGAATTAAGCGTCTTAACCTTGCCACCTTCAAAGTAATCACATGTCTTGGCTTTGCTATGGATAGTTGTTGGCTAATGTTGATTCGCAGTAAATCTTGCGTTGCTTTTATTCATGTCTTACTTAACTTGGTCCTTTTCAGCTTTACTTTCAAAGGGTTTATTATGCAATTTTGGCACATTTATGAGGGTAAATCATTACCCATTAATTTAACTTCCCTCATTAAGAATAATCATTCGACATGGACTAATTGTAAAGTACCTGTTCAGGTATCTAGGCATGGATCCAAAACACCTGCCCTGCAGATAGAGTGGCAAAAAGGTTTTAAATTTGGATTCAAGGAATTAAACATCAAAATTGATCTTCAGTTTGGTTATTTATTCTTTGAGACCTTATTCGAACTGATTATGGCAAGAGACGAGCAAGTGGAGAGAAATCCCCCTTGCTCCTCCAAAGGCCGTTTCCAAACTGCCTTCGGACCTAGACAAAAGTTTGATATGTTATTATTTTGTCATGGTATTACTTGAGGCGTTTATTGTTGTATCCTATGTTTCCCAAATCGCATCTTACTAAGTGTAATAGTGCTGTGCAGTTCCGGCTTATATGGAGATTATTAAAGTACCAATATGTAACGCCAAAAAATTATGATCCACTTTACTGTCTTGGCACTTGTATATGTTTAATTGAGAAGTTAGTAAAAAGAACAAATCCTCATTACTACAAAAAGAATTTGCATATTTTTTAGCTTAATTTACGTCATACATCAATGTATCCATTGGTACTGTGCCTTTATCTTTTTCCCTTGATCTGATTGAGCTCCTTGTTCAAATGTATTTCTATTTCATTCGCTTACTTGTCTGGTTCACCGAAGCACCATAGTCATCCACTGTATCTTTGTATTTGGAGTAATGAGATGTCCTTCTCATTTTGCATGCTGAGAGAGATAGAGACTGACATTTCCATTTCCATAGCCGCCTCTCTCACCACTAAATGGAAGGTACAACTCTTTAAAGCTAATTCTAGTATTATGGCTTTGCTATTTGATGTTGAAACTGCTATGGCGAGAGAAGTACATGATGAGAGTAGCCTCTCTTGCACTTCCAAGGCCTTATTTCAGACTGCCTTCGGGGGCAGACAAATTTGTATGGTTATTTGGCTATATATGAAAGTTATCGTCAAGTGGCATATTTTCCTTGCCTATGTATTATCTGGTTTATTTTGTTAAGCGCTTAGATTCCATTATCCTGATCTCTAAATCACTCTTCTCCACATTATTATGTGCTTCCGCTTTCTATGAGACTATAATGGTGCTCAAAGGCCGAAATGTAGACACATATATGCTTTCTGTGTCACGCAAATTACGTAAGATTATTTTCCCTTTTTCAAAGGGACTCTTCAACCAAGCCTTGTAAATGAAAATTATCTGTTGGAATATCCAAGGTGTTAAAAAATCACAAGTACTACAAGAAGTTAAATTCTTGACCAGGACTCAGCAACTTGATTTGATATTTCGTCTAGAAACTTTGGTAAATGACACTAATATCCGTAGAGTTCTTCCCCAAATGGGGTTTGAACATTACGACTTTGTCTCCCCAATCAAGCACTCTGGGGGAGTAGCAGCTTTGTGGAATAATGGAAATATTCATGTCTCAATTCTACTTAAAGAACAAAGGGCTATTCATATGATGGTCCATGATATCGAAAATGCTAAGAATGCTATCATCTCAGGAATTCTGCACAAAATAGAGATAAAAATGAATTTTAAGATCATTTGTCCCAGTTACATAATGTTATAGATATCCCATGGTGCTTAATGGGCGACTTTGACGAAATAGTTTGTCCTAACGAAAAAATAGGAGGCCTGGCCCTGCATATTAATAGATTTCAACAATTAAATAACTTCCTCACCATCACTAATGCAGAAACCCTTCAAGTAACGGGAAATATATTTACCTGGAAAAAAAGGGTGCATACACACCTTATCTCCGAAAGGCTTGATAGAACTATTGTCAGAAATGACTGGGCTCATCTCTATCCTAATGTTTATGAATTACATGGTAACTTTACGTGTTCAAATCACTGTTCTATTATTATGTCCACTCAAAGTTATCAAACAAGAACAAAAACATTCCCATTTCGCTTCTAGAATTTCTAGTGCAAGTATCAAAATGTTGATGTTATAGTTTCAAGGAACTGGAAAAACTATCAAAGAGGGACGAATATGTTTAAAATCATGCAAAAGCTGAAATTTGTTAAGTACGATGTTAAAGACTGGGCTAAAAAGCACTTTGGCAACATTCATGATAAACTCGCTAAAATGGCCATAAAATTGATTGTATAGAAGAAAGGCTTCTAGTCAATCCCAATAGTCATAGACTTAATTCCTGGATGCAATGCCTATTAAGACAACGAGAGAAACTGATGTTATTCAACCAAAAATATTGGGGGAAGATGGCTCGGAAGGAGTGATTAGTTAATGGTGATAGGAACTCCAAATTCTTCCAAAATAGAGCAAATTCACGGAGAAAGAAGAAATTAGCCATGAAAATCCAAGATGATTGTGGTGTCTAGATTGATGATCAAAAAGCTATTGCTAATAAATTGATTTTAGATTATACACATCGATTTAAATCTACATACCATAGTGCTAGAATTATCCCAAACTTGGGGTTACGTCAAATAATCACAGATATTGATATCATCAAACTCACTAAACCTCCAAACCTGGAGGAAGTTAAGGATGCACTCTTTAGCATAGATTCTAACAAAACTCCTAGGGCAGGCTTCTTGAAGAATTATCGGCATATTGTTAAAAAAGATCTTTTTAACTGCATTCTTGAATTTTTCAAAAATGAAAAAATCCTAAAAGAAATCAACCATACTTTCATTGCCCTTATCCCAAAGAGAACCAACCCTTCACAGACTAGTCATTTCAGACCCATTAGCTTATGCTCAAGGATTTGTAAAATCATATCTAAGATCTTGGTTAATAGGTTAAGGCCGCTTCTTGATAGATTAATTTTCCCATTCCAAAGTGCCTTTATTCCTAGGAGGTCGATACATGATAAGATCCTGCTAACACATAAACTTATGCATAAATTCAAAAACATGAAAACCAAGATCACTTGCGTAGCAATCAAATTGGATATGAAAAAAGCATATGACAGAATAGAATGGGACTTCATTCTTAAATGCTTTCAAGAAATGGGATTCCACCTAATTTGAAACTCATGGATTAAAGACTGTATCTCATCAGTATCATATTCGATAATTGTGAATGATAAACCTAATGGTTTGATCATCCCGACTAGAGGAATCAGACAAGGAGATCCACTCTCTCCTTACATATTTATCCAATGTATGAAAGTCCTTAATCGTATGCTCTATGTAGAAGCTAGTACCCGAAAATCAGGTATCAGGGTTAAGATAAGTCCCAAAGATAACAAAATTCCATGTCTCTTCTTTGCGGGTGATTGCTTACTCTTTTGCAAAGCTAATTTAGACAGCTATAATAAGCTTAAAAGTGTACTGGATAAATTTTGCTTAATTTCAGGTAAGCTAATCAATTACCAAAAGTCTATTATGACCTTTTCTCGAAATGCTTCCTCCGTTCATAAACAATTAGTCACTGCTATCTTCAACATCCCACAAAGGGAATCATTAGGTAAATATTTGGGCTGCCCTGTTTTCCAAGGACGAACCTCAAGTTCAACCTTTCAAGAGATTATTAATAAAGCGACTACAAAACTAGAGGGTTGGAAAGCCAATTGGGCCAATTGGTTATAAAAAGCGGGTAGAATGGTGTTTTGATACAATCACAGCTGGAATCTTTACCAGCACACACAATGCAATGCTTTGAACCACCTCAAAGTACTAGCACATATTTAGATAAATGTAATAGAAATTTCTTTTGGAAAAATCAAACTTTGAAAAAGGTTTGCCACTGATAGCCTGTGATAAAGTAAATTATGATTGGGGTTATGCAAAACAGAGGCATTAATAAAGCATTTCAATGTAAATTAGCTTGGAAAATTTTCACTAATGCACCTATTCTATGGGTACAGTCTGTGAGAGCAAAGTACTTACATTATTGTGATCTTCTTAACTGTAAACGAAGTAATACTGATTTGCCAGTATGGAAAAGTATTTTAAAGAGTCGAGATCTCCTTAAGAAAGGTATTATTTGGAAGGTAAGAAAGGGAGATCAAATTTCCTTTTGGTTTAATAATTGGATAGAAAATAGGAATCTAGTAGAGGTAATGGAATTAGAGGAGGATAATATTCCACACCCTGATGCCAAAGTCTATGATTATATTACGCAACAGGCACAATGGGATACCCCCCACCTTAAGTTAGTCCTCAATGACCATCCTATTGTCCAGAAAATTTAGGGTATCTCGTTACCTATTTATGAGACAGAAGACTCATTCTGTTGGCGATTGAATAGCTCCGAGGAGTTCTCCACAAAACCTGCCACTTGGGTAGCGCATGGCATTCAACCCCATGAAATACCCAAATGGACATTCAATTGAATCTGGAAAACTGAAACTATGCCTAAAATAAAAGTATTCCTATAGCAATTATGCCATAAAGCCTTGCCACTTAAAGCCATACTTTTGAAAAGAGACCTCATTAGTGATCCAGCATATCCCTTATGTCATGATGGCATTGAATCCTCATAGCACCTTTTCAGGGACTGCCAGATAGTTAACAAAATCTAGAAAACTGCTGATGATCATCAGTGGTCTCCTCTTAGTATGGCTCCACCTGGATGCCAGAACATGTCACAAAGTTTAGATAGGATTCAATCCTCTCATAACCCAATGTTAAAACAAAAGTGCTCTTTTTTATTGTGGAACATCTGAAAATCTAAGAATGCAACAGTCTTCAAAAATAAAATCTTTAACCTTCTTGCTTGCCTAATTCGGGCAAAAAAAGCTAGTGTAGAATGGAGAATCTGAACTCGTATATCGGTTAATACTAATTCTAGGGGGCTTCTTCTCTCCCTTCCACCTCAATTCATTTTGTGAGGTAGCACTCCCCCCTCTGGGGATCGTTAAAATCAATTTTGATAGATCACTCAACAATTCTTCAGCAGCAGAATGCTTCATCGTTCGAGATTGGACTGGTAAATTACTAAAGGCATGAGCATTTTACTATGGCAATACTTCAATTCTAGTGGCTGAGGTTAGAGCACTGCCGATGGTCTAAGTTCAGCAATTCAAGTAGGTTTCAATCGATTAATTGTAGAAGGTGATAACAAGATTGTCATTCAAGTTTTGGAAGAAAAGATTCACATCCCTTGGTAGATTCATAATATTATCAAGGACATTCATATGTGGAGAGATCAAGGCATTCAAATTGTTACTAACCATGTGTTCAGAGAGGCAAACATGACAGAAAATTGGCTATTTAAATTTTGGCATTCCATTACTTCTTCTTTTTCATCTAATCTATATTTTTCACTAGCTCTTAGGATAATTTTAGTTGATGTAGCTGGACGTACTCTTGTAAAAAGAGGCACCTAACATTATAATTTCTTCTCTTTTACCCTTGTGAAAAAATAAAATTATACCTTGTGACTCTTAGGTTTTGTTTGGTCCTTAAAAAATTTGATGGAAAGAAAAGTTGAAAGAAAAAAATGTGAAGAAAAAAAAAGTTAGGAGAAGAGTAAGTTAGAGTAAGAGTAAACAAAAGCAAGGAGGAGTAAGAGTAAAGGAGAGTAAATAAAAGTAAATTTCTTGCTCTTATTTGGGAGTTTAAGGAGAGTAAGAACTAATCCTTATTTGGGAGAATAGGAGAGTAAAAAAGAGTAAATGAAGGAATTAATACATATGCCCTTACTAAATAGATTATACTATATTATATTTAGATTTATGATGACAAATATGTAATTGTGTAATATCTTACTCTTCCTTATCCCTCCTTATACCTCATTTTGGAGGGTAAGGAAACATGGAGTTGAGAAGGGTAAAGAGGAGTAAGAGTAACTCCTCCTTACTCCTTCTTACTCTCCCATTCTTACTCCCAAACATGGATTAAGAAAAGTATTTACTCTCCCTTAATTCCCCTCCACGTGTTTGTTTGGATGGAGAGTAGGGGGTAAAGGGGAGTAAGGGAGAGTAAATACTCCCCTTTACTCATGTTTGGGAGTAAGAAAAGGAGAGTAAGGAGGAGTTAGAGAATAAAACTAAATATAATATATTTTAATCTATTTAGTGAGCAATATATGTCAATTCTTTCACATACTCTTATTTATTATCTTATTCTTTCAAACAAGGGTTAGTTTTTACTCTTTATAAACTCCGAAACAAGAGTAAGCAACTTACTTTTATTTACTCTCCCTTATCTTGCTCCTCTTTATTCTTATTTACTCTTAGTCCTCTAACTATCCCCTCAAACAGACTAAAGCAACATGCAGTTGCATTCTTACCTTTGAACCCTCTTCTTATTATGCCCTTTCTCCATTGATCACTACTTTGTGCCTTGCATATGCGTGTTGTTTGGACAGCTTTATGTTATTATCCACAAAGATGTAAGGCAAAATGTTTTTTCAACGCACTTGTCATCTTCGTAATTCTTGAACTCAAGCTACCATCATACGATTCAGAACAATCATGACGATCAACAAAGCTAGCACATAGAACATCTACTCGACATGTCTTTCAAAGAAAAACAAATTAACCACAACAACTCTCTTTTTCGTTTGGGGGGTGGGGGGAATCATCTAAGTAAAACAGTCATACATAACATTGAAAGGGAAATCCAATTAAAGAAATCACACCACCTCTTCTCTTTTTTTGGGTTGGGGTGGGGGGGGGGGAGGGGATTCATCTAAGTTAAACAGCCATGCATCACATTGAAAGGAAATCCTCAGCTCCTAATCATACCACATATGTGGAAAAAGTTCCAGATAAACCCTAGAAGTTACACAAGGTATATTGTCTTCAAACTGTTTTGTTTGCACAAGAATTCCCACCAAGCAACATATCCATCTTCCAGATCGACTTCAGACTAACTACCATAACAAGTCAGAAAGGTGATAAAAAGAGAATCCTAGAACCAATAGTTGCCTTCGTGCTCAATATCAGCAGTAGACGAAGGAACAAGTGAGGGAGTTCCATCACATGACGAGATGAGGCCACATCCAATGACTCCTTAGACAATGAGCTAAGAAACTATTATATGAAATCTAATCCATTATTTCTTCCTCCATCCAAAGAAAGACATGAATACACTAATTATATTTTTTTGATGTTTTAATTTTATAAGAGATAAGATTCAATAGACATTATATGCTAAGTACCTTTAGGTAGCCAGCATTTTTAAATTTGACACAAACTTTAATTCATCTATAAAAATAATTTAAATAAAAAATAAATAAAAATCCATGTATAGATAAATAATTAAAACAATCTATGAGAACATATGAATTGTAAATCAAAGCAACTAGTTTACCAAATATTTTTTCAGAATTATTTAACCTAATCAACCAATCCGATCAATTGATTGTAGTTAACAACTGATATAATAAGTTAGTAAAGGAAAAGTAACAATTAATTGTCATATAGAGCTGTTTTTTACTTCCTAACCCACAAATAAATTAAAGAAAAAAGAAGATAAAATTTTGCCGCAAATAAATCAAAGAAATTAAAAGAACATAAAATTTTGCAAGTTGGACATCACATACATACCTTCTAAAAGCAGGAAGAAATTATCAAGCAGTTCAAAATTACGATGTAAATACTTATTAGAGGATCCTGAGCTATTAAAATTTCATATAATGGTTTCTTGCATGGCTTATACGAGCTACATGGGCTTCCCCCCGGGGGGGGGGGGCAGAGGCGGGAATTAAAGTGAATTTTCTCTAATTAGGAGAAGGTTACCAGTAAGGTCTGCGACATTCCCATACCATCATCATAAAACAGTAAAACACCAAAGAAGTTCCTTCAGAAATTTCATCATTCTTACCGTCAATGTCATCTTCCTTGCCATCACTAATCAAAATTCAGAATATCCAAATTATGAAATCGTCTGTCATCATAAAGGAAAAATGCTCGCATGACCCTGAAATATCAGAGAGTACAAACTTATTATTAAAAGAAAGAGATTATTTTGAAAGTGCGATACAGTATTATATTCAAATCTGTTTCTGAAAGACAAATAGCCAATGTGACCCTATACAAACTCATCACCTATGATGTAAGACTGCAATAGGTTTACAGTCCTGGCCGAAAGCAGTCTATGGGTGTCGGTTGAACATCCAAAAAGATGCATGTGTTTCATGCCAGTTCAGCTCTATTTCCAAGCCAAGGGAAGCACAAATTCGATCGGTGGTCATTATTTGGATCTTCAGAGAAGTGAACCTCTCCACCCTCATACGTGATGAAACCTTCCAGAAGGCATCATACAAAAACCTAATGAAAAATTTTATAGAATCCATTCTCATAGTGCATGTGTATTCAATATTGCTTTCCCACTGATGGTTCCATCCTGGAACTCAACATGGTCCTTGAATTACTCCTCAAGTCCTTTAGGCAATTAACCAATTTATTTCCTTTATTTGGCAAGAGGCCATTGTACTCCCCTCAACGTCATCTTCCAAAGATTAATGCAGCATTCAGACCGTGATTGTCAGGACCATTTATTTTCACACCGAAAACTCAGCAATTCTTCTCAGTCTGATACCAATCAAAGTTCCATAAGGTTCTTGTTAGTGAAGCCAATTAAAATTCACTGACTTCCCAGCAAGCGTAACAAGATGCTACAACTCCAAATAAGAAATAAAGAACATAAGTGAACATTAGCATCAAATTACTTGATAGTGGAGTAACTAGTGCACAAGGAAACACGTCTATCAATAAGAAAGAGGATGTACACAGGCATATAAAATGTCACATACCAACATCACTAAGCGGCGCCTGACGCAAAAGCTTGAAAATCTGAATAACATGGGAAAAAGATGAAAGAAAAATGTAGCAGTGAAAATTGAGTTCATCCAAGTCTACGATTATATAGTCTCGTAGGTGACACTCTAGTGATCGGACTTCCAACTTTGGGTGAATTGAGCCTTTCGAATGTTCCGCCAATGAAGAAATCAACACAAAGAGAAACAAATTTGCACATTCACCGTCTATCAGAATTCAGAGATCGTACGAGAAGAATTGACATTACTTCAAGGCACACAGAGACAATGATATTTCGCACTGAGGATAAAATTTCAGAGTAACATGTAATAACAGAAAAGAAAGCAATGCAAACCACTTAGGGCTTTGATTCTCGTACTCTTCGATGTCGGAATTCTCGCAGCTGTTCGAATTCGCCGGTGTCTCTTCCTGCTTCCGAGACTTACGAACCATATGAGACTGCTCCAACCCATCAATAGCCATTCAACAAAAACCCGAGAAAAACCGTAATTCATCCTCTAAGTCATATCGGAACTGTCTAGTAAACTCAATTTGTAATCGATTAAAAGAAATCCGCTCTTGGCGCGTACAGATTTAGGGTTTTAACAATCGAGAAATCTTCTGCAAGTTCCTCTCTCCCTTAAGGAGGCCATAAGCGTATCTACAATCGCAGCAATCTCCGCCGGCATTGTCTGGGAATGCAATACCCCGGGGTCCGGCAAGAGAAAAACAGAGCGGAATGGCGGGCTCCTGTCATCCTGTGCATATGAAGAGCGGGATGGCAAATTAGGACATACGTAACTGCCGGATTAGATTAGGCAACAACATTTCTCAGGGATGGGTTAGGCCCACTTAGGCCCATTGCAGCCCAAGTGAAGATGATTGCCCAGCTCCACATTTAATTAGTTGGTCTTTCTTCATGCAATTTTTATTCCCCCCTCCCCTGCCGGCTCAAAACCCCAAACAATGCGTAGGTATTTAATCAATTATAAGTTACCATCATGTATAAAAATGGAACTAGTCTTAGGCCATCACAATGTTTTTGGTCTTGATTCAATTAAGATGTAGGCCTGTTTGGTAAACAGCTGTTAGTTGTTAGCTGTTTATATTAGCTGTTAGCTGTTAGCTGTTTGAATTAGCTGTTTATATTAGTTGTTTGAATTAGCTATTTTTAGATAAAGTGTTTGGTAAACATTAGCTTTTTCTAAAAAATATGTTGGTAAAATTTCATTTATGCCCTCATTTATGAATTAGTTTTTAATAAGATTTGTGTAATTTTTTCAAACTTATAGACAATTATGTCATTTCCACAAAAAGCTTTTCTCAAAAGGCTCATGGGAATAGCTTTTTCAAAAAGAGCTTTTTGGAGTCAAGCAGCTATTGCAAACAGCTCTTTATTTAGGTGTTTGACTTGATCAAAACAACCAAAATCCTCCCAAATAGTTATTTTTTCCCAAAAAGTTATTGTTACCAAACACTCCCGTATCATATATTATGTGAATCAAAAATTATTATATTTGCGTGTGCAAAGTCACAAGTAGGCTTAGTTTAATTACTATTATTTGTAGTATCCATTAGTCACAACACTATACATGTAAGAATTCTTCAGCAATAAAAAGGTAATTTTTAAGGTCGGCATTGAATACGATTGGGAGTGGTAATTGATTGATTGATTGCTGATTGTAACTACCCAAAGTTTGGTGATTTCAAATCCTTCAACACAAATTTCATTTTGATCTTTACTCGAAACGTCTATAATTATGCAAGAGTTGTACATTAGTGCATAGATGAGGAAAAAAATGAGCTACGTACCATTAGTAACAAAAATGGCTGGCAGCCTTTCATAAGCTTTTGCTTAATTTACATTGATAAAAAATTAAATTAAATAATCCTTACAATTGGATTATCGAACACTGACATTTTCTTCCTCTAAATTTTTGACCGATTCACCTAGACCCTCGCCTTGGACGCTGGTCTCATTTACCATTCCACCATTGGCACCATTCTTGACTAAGTCATCACTCCCCTTAACCTTCACCCTGAGAAACTCAACTAACCCTCCCATCGCAGCATCAGGCTCATGGTGCTTGATCAGCTGCTCGGCCACTTCAGCTGGGGTGACTCGAGCTGCCTCGATCAACCCCTCGATCTCCCCAAACAACTCATGACTCTTGATCCCAAGGTAGTTCATCACGAGGACCTTAAACCCGCTAGGCGTGCAGTATGACATGTGGATGTGCACGTCCATCCGCCCTGGGCGTAGCAACGCCGGGTCCAACTTTTCCTTGTGGTTCGTCGTGAATATTATGATCCTCTCGTCTCCACAACTTGACCATAACCCATCTATGAAATTTAGAAGCCCCGATAACGTCACATGTGGTTGATTATTATTGTTATTGTTATCGTCATTATCATTAGTATTTCCTCCAGCATTCTTAGCTTCCCGGTCCTTGAACTCGACGGAGCAGTCGATATCCTCCACTATTATTATGGATCTGTTCCCTGTCCCAACCAAAATCTTCCGGAGGTCCGAATTGCACTGCACCTCGCTCAACTCCAAATCATAGATGTCGAAATTCAAGTAATTAGCCATGGCGGCAATCAAACTTGACTTGCCAGTGCCAGGGGGGCCATAAAGCAAGTAGCCTCTCTTCCAAGCCTTGCCAACCCGGCGGTAGAACTCCTTCCTTTCGACGAACCTATCCAAGTCATCAATGATCATCTTCTTGAGCTCCGGGTCCATGGCCAGCGTCTCGAACGTGGCCGGGTGGTTCAGGTTGATGGAGGTCCACGCGTCAGTCGGGGCTCCGTACAAGTTACCAAAGTCAACCGTGAAAAGCTTGATAGTCTTGTTCTCTTGTTTCAACAAGGTAGCCCGGTTCAACACGTTGGACAGGTACTTCTCCAAGGCGAAGTCCTTGTGCTTTTGATGGAAGGTCAGGTTGTATGCCCGGAGTTCATGGCGGGTGGACCCCATGGCGCGCCGGTTGTGCATTCCCATGTCCGCCTCCACGAGGTGGCATTGTAGGACCCACGTGAACTTAACCCCCTCGAACTCATCCACTATCTCCTCGTTCTGGTCCACGGCCACCTGAATGGACTTCTCGGACTCAGGCTTGCTGACCCGAAGGCGGTGGGCCGAGGTGGAGGATGAAGGAGAGGATTTGGTCAAGGTGCCGAGGTAGAGCTCGGCGGCCTCGAAGATCTGGTTGGTTTCAAGGCCGTCGAACTCGTTGATGATGAGAGTGATTTCGGAGGAGAAGCGGCGGTAAAAGAAGGATTTGACGGCGGAGAAGAGATAGTCGTGGATCTCGTGAGGTAGGAAGTCGTTGATGATGGTTCGCGCCACCATTGCCACCGCCGCGACTGAGCCTATGGTTGAGATCACTGATTTTGCTGTGGCCATTTTGCTTTCCATTTGCATGTATTGCAAATCTAATCAAGGGATGTTCTTTCTTGTTTAATTTGCTAGCTTTTGAAGTGATCAAAGGAGGAGATATATAGTTGGGTGATAGGATTTAAAAAGGGTGAAACGTAGACAGCAGATGAAGAATGAAGATGGAGATGATAAGAATTTGGAGCTTTATGTATATATAGCAATCGAACCACCGACATTAGTTGAATCTACAGCCTCCGCCTATTGTTCGTGGCTGACGACGTGTACAAAAACGACTAGCACAATCAATATTGACGTTGAGGAAGTTTCTAGGGGATTGAGTTTTATTTGAAAAGTATCACCCAATATGTCCGTCCCACAAAACGGGGAAAAAAAGAATTACCGCCAATATTTATTTATTTTTTTAATAGAACAGACGAAAAGTAGTGGCCGATTGTTATGGCTTGTTTTCTTTTTAAAAAAAACGAAAACAGAAAAACCATTCTAATTTCATGCGAAAATGAGAACGAATGCATGTTCTAATATTTGTCTATACTTGGAGCCCACGGTATAGAAAGTATCGTCGACTTTGCCACCAAGCACTGTGGGTCTGTTCTTTTCGTAATCGATTAAAATTTTACCAACTTCAATTCATTTTAACCCACTTCAATCTATTTTAACTCACTTGAAAAAAATACTAACTTCAACCTACCTCTTCATAATTTTAATAATTTGTAAAGTATTATGTGAGATTTAATCATTCTTACACCAAAAAGTTTACCATACTACTTTTTCATAAATCACCGTACTTTGAAATTGTTTTATTTTTGTATTTTTCTATTTTTTTAGTTTTTTATTTTTAAATTTTTAAATTTTAATTATTTGTATTTTATTTTTTATTTTTTATTTTATATTGTTTTATTTTTTTTATTTTTTATTTTTAAATTTTTATTTTATTATTTTATTTTTATTTTTTATTTTTTGTATTTAATTTTTATTTTTTTATTTTTATTTTTTATTTTTATTTTTATTTTTGGTATTTAATTTTAATTTTAATTTTTTAATTTTTTAATTTTAAATTTTAATTTTTTATTTTTTATTTTTTATATTTAATTTTTTATTTTTTTATTTTTTGTATTTTTTTATTTTTTGTATTTATTTTTTAATTTTTTTATCTTTTTAGTTTTATTCCAAACAAAAGCTATAGAAAATTCCAAAAAAATAAAAATTAAAAATTAAAAAAATTAAAAACAAAAATTAAAAAATTAAAAATTAAAAAATTAAAAAATTAAAAATTAAAAATTAAAAATTAAAAATTAAAAATAAAAATTTCACAAAATTTCGATAACTTCATAAATTATCACACATTAATGACATTCACATTATTCTAACCCACTTCAACCCACCACATAAAAAATATACCAATTTTAACCCACTTTAACCTATTTCAACCCACCTCAAAAAAAATACCAATTTCAACCCACCTCAACCCATTTCAACCAACTTCACCTTTTTACCCACCCAATTTACGCATGAATAGAACAGGCCTTATATATAAATAAATACTGATTTCCCATTGTTGAAGCAGGAATGCGCGAAGTCAATAATTGGAATTAAGTAAGTTTCGAGTGATTTCGTCATTAACCAATAGATCAAGCAATTAAGGTGTTAGGTACAGAGACTTCCTCATACATGACCAATCCCATTAAGATAGTTGAAAACAGAGGTATAATATTTTCGATTTATCTATATAATATGGCCAGCTCTGAATATTGGTCTTTTATACGTACTTGGAAGCCAAGGCGTGGAAATTAAAGTATTGTTGACCGTGGCTTTCAAGTAGTCAATACTGGCCTCCTGTCTATCATTAGAGTTATAATATTATGGGTGAATGGTGATGATATATAATTTATAGGAAGATATTTTTTAAGTGGCTTACTTTGACTAACATTAGCTTCTTAAATAATTTATAAGTATTAAAATTTTAATAGCTAGACTTGATTATGAATCGTAAAGCTCTAGTATTTATCAGCTACGCTACCGGATATAAAATAACACTTTCATCGGATTAACTCCATCCGTGAAGGTATATCATACACATGATTTTTTAATTATGAAAAATAATGGATAAAAAGATGACTTTATATAATTTAAAAGTAGTAACACCCTTATACTATTCATTCATCTTATTTTTTTTAAATTTAAAACATAATAGCATAACTTTTAAACCCAAACAAAATATTTAAGAAGCATTTCATAACAAGACATTTATCATTTTGGTAATATTATATGCAAGCCGCTAATGTCTAATGATTGGGGTTAAGTTTGAAATACTGCTTTTTGTTATTTTGTTTGATAAGGATGGCCATCTTACCACAAAATCTACCAAATTCATTATTATTGAAGTATGTTTTTTGGCTAATTATTATCGAAGTATATTTAAAAGAAACTATTCAATTTTATATATGAGACTATTTTGTTTAAAACTTAAAATATCTATTAGTATGTATATTCTCAAAAAAACGCTAACTAACGTGACATCCTAATGCATTGCGAAATCAACTGTTTGGCTACGAGTCTATTTAAGAGCTTTTTGTTCAAAAATATTGTTTCCTTTTTTTGAGGGGTCATCTGACCTGTTTGACCTAGTCAAACAAATAGTTCATGTATTTGGTATATTAGCATTTTAAAAGGGTTTTTTCCGTCCAAAAGCTAATTTAAGAAAACTCACTTTTGAGCTTTTTGATATTAGCTTTTAAGTAATTAGTATTTTATCCCATAATTTTGTTACAATCTACTAATTTTACCAAGCATTTTTTACTAAAATAATTAATGTCACCAATTAATAGAGGCACTTAATGTAAACAGTTAATTGCTAATAATTAATGCAACTAACTAATAAGTAATAGTTAACATTTACCAAACACCTCTAAAGTCTTGAACGGTTCCTTCAGACCATCATCAAATCCACCTTAGCTAGCCTCATAGCCAGTAATAGTTCTTTGCATTTAAGCGATGGTCGTCTTAGCTCATTCTGAATGTTTGTCAGCGAATTGATATTGTTTCGTTCGAAGTTAAAACGGGGCATCCATAAGCACCAGCAAATAAGTACCGATCCTACCTAAAACACATCTTGTGGCTAAACTTGTTTAGAACAAATGCACTAACTAAAAATGTGCCAAACAGCGAGGAGAATGGTGTTACCGAAGCAAACTAGTATAAATAACTACGCACTAGCTAGTACAATGTATTTATTTATTTTGTGGAAAAAAAAATGCATTTTGATATATATTTCCACCCAAACTACTTCATATATCTCTCTGTTTCTTAATTCTATCAAGTTCGACTATATATATATATATATATATATATATATATATATATATATATATATATATCAAGTTATTATATATGAGCTATTAAAATCACCACATGAGCCTTCTGTATATTTGATATGGGCTGCCTTAAAGTGCAACTGCTTGCATGAATATGACCAAATCCATTACACTGTGCTTCCATCACCCCCCCCCCCCCAAAAAAAAAAAAAAAAAAAAAACCCATGTGCTATGCGTACAAGTACACAAAGATAAAGATGGGAGCCATCGATTGAAATCACATGATAGAGCATGAGGGAACAGGATCCGGTGGATAATCTAGAGTCATGACAGCTACAGGCCTGCACAACATGCACCCATGACATGATGAGAAACATGGGCCTGGGCCAAGTATTGGGCCTATTAGGCCTGGACAAGAAGATTGGCTTTTCTTCTCGGGCTCTTCCTTTTTCTGAGGCTCTTTCTTTTCTTCGGGCTTTGGTGGAGGCCCAACACTCACGAACTGGGCATACTTTCCAGCCTTCCTGGCCTGCATTATTATGTCGTACGGATCGGCCTCACCTATCACTGTTAACGTCCCTTTCGCAGCGTCCGCCTCTATTTTGTCCACTCCTGAGTGTCAAAGTACGTGATCTTCTCGAATAAGTCTTGTGTGAAATTATATCACATAAGATTTATTGTAGTAAATTTTGTATAAAATGGTCTCATTTAAGAATTTATATAGATAATTTTAAAAAGCAAGAGAAAGTCCACTCATTAAAAAAAAAAAAGGAAAAAAAAGAGAGAGCACTGCAAAATTTGCTTCCTTTCTGAACCAAACCTAGCAACCAAAACACGCCCCTAATTACCATGATCTAGGTCTATCATTATGCAAGAGGGAACTCCTAAATTAAGATTACAACTTCAAAAAAAGGCCTTTCTAAAACGATATTAAGAGAATGATGCCCAAAATAGGGAAACTAACAGAAGAATTGAAAAAAAAAAAATCAAAATTCAATACTCCAAAATCTCACCAATAGGCGGGATGCGGGGATCTGATATAACAGTCTTATGTCATGATTGCAAAATTATAGAGAGACTGGTTTCGATTGACCCTTAAGAAGAATGAAAATAAAGTGAAGGAGTTATTGTTACTATTAAGGTATGAATCAATCACTTACCTTGAAGGCTAGACACAGCTTTGAGGAGCAGCTGCTTGCATTTTTCACAGCATATGTCAACCTTCAAAACGGTCTTTTGTACCATGATCAATTATATTCCTCAAGAAGCACTCTCTTTGATATATTTTGTCTTCTTCACTCTAACTAACAAAATCTTGGGGAAAAAACAGATCAGAATTTCCATGACATATAAAGAAAATTCACAAGGGTACTGTATATGAAGTGTTTGGTGCAACGACTCTCTTTGGACCATCCTCATCATTCCAAAATAAACCATCAATATATGACCTTGTAAAATTAAACAACTTTAAATGTCAATTTCTGAAGTCACCAAACGTAAAGGAAAATAAAACTCAAATTTAACGTCAACCTATTATTCCTAGACAGTTTTTTTTAAGGGTTGGTTGAAGACCAAGATTTTTTTTTGTTTTTGGGTCAACAATATATATTCATATGTATCACTTCAGCCACATATAAAATCAAGTTGTTTTATTCGAATTATCAACTGACTATGCAATGACATTGACATTGGGGCTGCCTCCCTATGTTATTGTAACTTATGAGGCTACATACCCTTCAAATCCATATATAACACCTGATTTAGATATATCTAATACTTTAAGCCAACTAGTTATTATATTTTCACAATTAATAATAGTCTCTTCACATGGTAAGGGCTACTTTTTTTGTTAAGTGATCCCTGCCCACTAAGCCCCTATCTCAGAGTACCTAACAGGTTGCAGCGGACCAAGAGGGAATGCCAAAATTCAAGCAGGAGGCCATGAACACAAAACTCCCACACAAATTTGTGCACAAAGCAAAATTTATGCCCCCAGATCGAACCCGGGAGGAGGGATGGCAAATGATAGCGCAGACCAACTGGCCAACACCGCGTCAACATGCTAAGGACTACTTATGCCTGGGTCTAATGCCTATTATTGGGGCCCAGTAGGCTTGAAGAGTTGGTTAGTGTGAATCACATGTGAGTTGAACACAAATTTAGCCCAAAAAGCTATTGTGTCTTGGGCCAACTCATATATGAACTTCTCACTATACCTTTCAACCTTTCATGTGAAACTTTGACTAGCATGTGAAATTTCCCAACATGTATAGTCTGAGATGATTATTTGTGGTTTTTTCCTCCCCATTTGAGAGGTGAAGATTTGGAGTCGGTTTTTAAAGAATTAGTTTCTCTTATTGAGAGATTTTTTTTCCTTCTAATTGATAAAGATGACTTACTGTTGGCTCGTGAAAGAATAAAACTCTTTTATAACAGATTTTTTACCTTCATAAGATCTAGACTGAGATCTTTCTTAGTGGGAACAAAGGACAAATCACTTAACTCAGCCTGTATTGATAAAGATATTGTTTTACTATAACTGAAACTTCATTCACGGTATTTGGTCCACAGTTTACTCAAATGAGCTTAGTAGGCATTGAGTTTGAACAAAGGAATTGCTTATCATTTTTTTTTTCTTTTTTTGGGGGGGGGGGGAGAAGTGATGTATATGAGAGTCCAAAGTGACCAAATTCAAAGAATAAGGGTAGGATGTGGGGGTGATGAAAGAGCGAAGGTAAAGGTGAAGGGAGGATAAATCAAGACTTTGGTTTGAGATAATCCCACTTGGGAGCCACGCAAGCCTTAGTCTTGGGCTATTCTTTTTACCCAATCTAGGATATAGAAGATTCACCACCTAGGAGAGCAAAAAGAACCTAGAGCACCACTTAAGGTAGCCAACCTTAAGATATAGAACTAGGATTTCAAGCAAGCACACTAGAAAACACTCTAAGGCTTAGTATTACTTTGAAATTGGAGTACAAGCTGATGAACCCTCAACCCACACGCCTAGCCCCTTTTATAGTAGAGAACAACACAAATGAAAGGGCATAAGTTACAAGAAATAAACATAGGGCACACCAAAGGACACATTAATGTGTTGGTTACAAATAATCAAGGGGAAGGGGAAAAGATGAGTTCCTTGAGATGCCACAACTCCTTGGCTGCTTAAATTACATTAACCCCCTGGTATAAGAAGGGTCTCACGTCCAAATGCAGCTGAAAAGGTTCATGAACCGAATGGGAACACCAAACATCCTCCTTCTTTAATGCACTCACACCCTTGCAGCAGCTCTGACTTTGGACGGCCATATCTCGCGATTTACTGGGCCAAATTGCGTGATTTTGGGCTTGTTGGAAAGCCCTGGATGTGTAGTTTTCAGGAAGCACAAGTTTGCCCAATTTGGACCAGCCGTTTGAAAGTTATGGTGCAAACAATGAAGACTGCTTAGACTAGCCTGTGCCTGGACATTGGGCCTTTGAGGTCTCTTGTTGCCCAACCAAATGAGATGCAATTTACGCATGGTTGGACTTATTAGAAAGCTAACATCTTAGGCTAAAATATTATGTGGGCCCTCAAGCCGTGGGTCCACCAAATCTTGCACAAAACAAGTAACAAAGACCGGGTTATGATTGAATGAATCCGGCGCCAACTCGTCGGGCATTGCCATGATTGTTCTACAAAGTTTAGCCACTTCCTTGGACCCCTTGAGCTTAGTAGGATCTTCCTTGAGTTGAGAAAGGAGCGTAGGAGAGTGGGCTTGATGGTCTCCATCATTAAAATGTAAGGTACTCTTGATCCCTATTTGAAATACCCGTTTGGAAAAGGTACTTTGAAGTTCAAATAAAACTCCATAAAGTGTCTTTTGTCATGAAATTCAAATATTGAAACCAAAAAAGGGCCTTGCCATGCATGAATTTGTATGGAGTTTACCTCCCATGAAGTTGAGTTGAAAGAATGAAAATGATACCCTTGAAAATATACATCAAAAAGTCCTACCAATGGTCAAAGTGAGATAGTGTCTATCATTGCAGGATTGTTCTTGGCCATAATACACAAGTTCCATCCCTTGGTCTTTGCAATAATCAAGAATATGTCTTTCTGGTTGAAAGAATAGCATTTGTGGTAAAAGAGACTATAAACGAAGGACTATAGTGTCAATTAACTATGTTAAAGATTGAGAGAAATTCCATCATCTCTCAATAATTTCACAGGTATGTATGACATTCAACAAAATTTGCAATGCCATGAGTCACAGATATATATCTGCATCTATTTGATGTTTTATCTTTTTATAAAATGACGATACAACTTTGATTAACCAATTGCTCAAAATTTGCATACTAGTGTTGTGTTTTAATGCCACTGGTGGTAAAGATATAAATCATATAATACACTTATATGCAAACAATATAGATAATTAATGTCCCAAAAGAAATTATTGTTCCACCACATATACTGTGTAATTTTTTACCATCGATCTACTACAAAATAAAATAGAAAAGCATCAAAAATTAGATCTACTAATTAGCTTTTCCTTGTTTCTTAGTTACATACCCACTTATTTTTGCAACACCATCTTCCTTTTAGACGGAAAAAAACTCTATATGATATCACACAACTTCGCCACCATCTTGTATAACAACATCTAAGCAGATCAAAGAATCTACTTGTTCGACCACTTACTCTTGCGATATTTAATTGGAAAAGAACCAAAAAAAAAAAGGAGTAGAATTAAAATCATGAATTTCATATACGTTATAAAATCCAATTTACTATCCTGGAGAAGTGGGTACTATCCTTACCGTACGAGTTCTTATATGACCATAAATTGGGAGTGCTGCGAATGCAGACGCAGTGACTTGAAATTGAGTGCTGTGAGGGTAAGTAGGTAATAATTAAATTAATGTGATGAGACGTAGAGAGTTACTTGTCAATCAAGATAAATAATATTTTGACGTACTTTAGAGTTTTGACCACCAAGACCATAGCAGTGCACACGTGCAATCCATTTGGATTTTGGATTTGATTAATTTGTCCGTTTTACATTGCCTTTGGCAACTGTATAGCTGGGCAGGCTGTTGGAAAGCCTACTGCATCTCTGCATGTCTTGGGGCAACTGGCCAGGGAGAAGTACATCAAAACTATTGCCCTTTCCCCCTCTCTTTCTCTCCTGTATTTTCAAGTGTAATAAAAATTAATCACTTACCGCAGAAAGTACTATAATAACAGCAATAATCAATCATTTTTGGTAGTTGAAGTAACATTTATATGTGAGAAATTGTATTAAAGCAGCAATATATGAACAAGATAACAATAATAATCAATCAATTTGGTAGTTGAAGTAATATCTATGAAAAATGGCATTAAAACAGCAATATAAGTAAGACCCTGTTCTTTTCGTTGGTAAATTCACATTTACAAGCCTCAATTAATTTCAACCCACTTCACGAATTTCAATAAAAAAATACAAATTTCAACACACTTCAACATTTTTCAATCAACTTCAACCCACTTTTTACTGTTTTAATCAATTTTTATTCATCATACGAAAAAAAATTCAACTAACTTTAACCCACTTCAACCTATATCAAGCAACTTCAACCCACTTTATTAAAAAAAATATTTATTTCAACTTACTTCAACCTACTGCTACCAATCTCAATTAACTTCACTCATTTATTTCAACTCATATTTCTCAATGAAAAGAACAAGCCCTAAGTTTTATGGATTTTTATATTGAGGAAGATAATAAATTTTTCATCTAAACATTCAAGGTTACATTTAAGCATTATAAAAGATCCAGGTCTTGATACTAGATATTCACAGTTACACGCAGCTTTCTAATAGTGTTATTATTGCTCATATTGTCAAGTAAGGGAATTGTGTGCAATCGATTGACTAGCTAAATATTGTCTTTTATTACATTCCGCAATAGTGCAAAATAAGGTCCTCCATATGAACCTTCTTTGTATCCTCTGTGAGGGTAATCTTTTGAACTAGTTCGAAAATAGAACCACTAAAAATAAGTTGAAAACTCTTCTTTAAAAAAAGTTTAGATAAATTCAGTTCGATCAAAATAAGATCAACTTCGTAAAAATAAGCTGAACATTCAATAGAACTAAGTTATAATGCATCAAATTTAAATAAATAAGTTTATTCAACATAACTAAGTTAAGATAATTAAGTCCAATCCAACAAAAATGAATTTCAATAAGCTCAATTCATATAAAATTTTGCAAAAATAAGTGGGCTATTATGTGAAGTAAAATAAACTTGATTTGTTGTATTAATTTGATTGTTTAGCTAACCGTTAAAAAAAGAATGTATAATATATATCACTTAAATTTGCAAATACTGATCAGTTCAATCAATAATTAGAGCAACCAATTAGGATAATACATCAATTGGAGCCCAAAAGGTTGAAGTGATGATACTTTATTTGCTTTGAAGTATAATGGTGAACATGTGAGGCAACGATAGTTTGGGGTCCAAAGAGGGAAAAGAGTGTTCATAGCTTTTCAATGAGACTTGACATTAAATTCCAAAATATTCTTCATGGTGCTTTCTTTTCGCAACCCCTTGACTAATGTATGATTCTCATTAAAGTTCTTTAGAAAATTTAGTTAATTATGTCCATAATGGTAGCTCCATAAAAAGGGAATCAAATACCTTATGCTCGTATATATAAATAATTAATATCAATGCAGGTTGGTTCAAGTAATTTAACACTTATTTCCCTTAAATAAGATCTAGGATTCGAATTTTGTGAATAGAGAAAATCTATAATAGAAGAGCTATATTCATTATTGGGTCAATAGTAACTTGACTCCAGTGAAATGAATGATCTAAGAACCCCAAGTGTGTGTGTGTGTATATATATATATATATATATATATATATAAACAATTAATATTTATGTATGTTGATTAATTTTATTGCAATAAAAATCACACCAAAACATGGAGTGTCATAGATCTATCCATTAAAATTTGTTGGCAAGCTTTTGGACAAAAAAACATCCAAAACCAAATCTTTCTTAAATCTTTATTTAGGTTATTTTCCCTATTTAGCTTAAGTATTGCCCTTGCAAATGCATTTAATTTGCACCCACCAATTTTAATTTAATGTTTAATTAAAGAGGTGGGCACACAGAATTTTGAGATTAGTTTACTTTTCCAAGCCAGTGGGACCTCGAAATTGCCATGTTATTAGTACTTGGATAAAAGGACAAATTTGAAGGGAACAAAGTACTACTTCTTGGGAGATGCTTTTCCTACTAGAAAATAGTTAGCAATTTGTTATTTTGTTTAGCTCAAAGGATGCCCATATAGGTTCTTATAAATATCTTGTATACATCCACCTTTGGAGTGCTTCAATTATCGACAATAATAACAGCTAAACAATGCTTTAAAAGAGATATGACTTACATTGTGAAATAGAAGTACGTATGATGTTGTAAAAACATTTACTTTGCGATTTATGTACATGAAACAAACTTGATATGTAACACATTAAAAAATGTCGAAATTCAAGATAAATGACGAACCAAATAATTGCGTTAAAGAAATCAAATAGCTATTTGTATGACTCATATTAGATTTCAATGTATGGTGTGTTTGATCAGTTCAATATGAATATAGGTTACATTATATTTGACCAAACCATCACATACATTAGATAAAAACCTTCATGAGATAACTTTTGTTAGACAATCATATAAAACAATGAAAATACGCTAATTTTACACAAGGCTATCTAAAGACTAAAAATGCCCTTCATCGAATACTAACTCTAGTAAATAAATACCAAATTAAACACTACCCTTGATCTCTGAATTTTCAACACACATAATCCACTGCGAATATATATGAAAGATCTCAACATTGAGATCAGATGCCATTATAAAGGGCTAGATAAAGCAATTATTAAACGGCAAAAGGCAGCTTGTGTTGGCATGCTTCCCTACTTATATCCCACTGAATCAAATATGGCCTACCATGACACCACCAATGTAACTCTTTAGTAATCGCTCTGATCTTCATTAAGAGCTAGCTATAATTAAGAAATTAATTGAAACACAAAAGTGGTAGCGTGGTAGTGCTTAATAGACAACCAAATTAAAGAAATAATAAATTGCAAAAAATTAATTATAAATAGGTGGCCATATATATATAGTAAGATATGTCAACAATGCATGTTTGGTGATACATCATTAATTTCTCTATGATTTGAACTAGGTTAATTCATTAATAGTTTGGCCCTACAAGTAGAGGTATATTTAAAAATATTAGTATCTTACAGAGCATAATTACCTATCCACTAATAATAAATAATATTCTAGAAAAGATGCAAAATTATATCAAATCTAAATCATAGAATTAGCTAGTTTTCCTTAGTAAAGTAGATTTAAGAACATGAAAACTTGTTCAATATTAAATACTATGATATTTTTACTTTTCACTATGCATATACAAGCAGATTTGATTGATTTTTAAAATAAGATATACAGCAATTTTTATGTGAAAGATATGTCATCAACGCATGTTCAATTGTGTTAGTGCATACGAAATAAAGGTAGATGAAAAATACAATAAGTGATTCTTTTTTTTAACATCTAGACACCATTCAATCCACACATAAGTACAGAAATGTTCTGAATATCATCGGAGTTATACAAAAAAAAAAAAAAAAAAATGGCATATATGGATATTAGGCATAAAGAAGCTAAGCTACAATTTGAGCATGATTAGCACATAATTACCATGCAATAATGATAAAACCTACTATTAGAGGACTCTAATAGGCATTTATGAGCATTAATAGTGCTCTAATCACTTGTGATTCATTCAGCTGTTGATTTATTATTTGAGTGGGGGCCATTGCTTTCCGTTAGGAAGCTTGGTGCGTCAGATATTATTTATACTAGCAAAGTAGTTCTTAGTCCAATACAGAAGATAAATTATCCTATATGCTGCTTTTATAATGATAATGATTCTTTTACAACAATCGACCTTATGCACAATTCTTGATTATTATATTTTAATATAATTCTTGCCGACGAATTTCAACTTTAATTTTTTTAACTAAGTTTTTACATATAAATATATCTTTATTATATATATGCAGTATAAATTTCTTAGTATGCGTCCCACAATTTGATACTCCTATTTAATGTCAACTATACTTTTATAAAACCTTATTCTTCACAGGGGAAAAACTCCAAAAATAAAAGAAAAGGAAAAAGGAGTAGAAATTTAATTTCAACTTGTTTCGTTTAAAAGATTGTGACATACACTCAATATTAAAAGAGTGAGATGTAAAATTTTTAGTGGAACAATTTTTATTTTATTTTTTTGGTTTTAGGGTTATTGGGTGCAAAAATCTGAACTTTGGGGGTATTGGATGGAAATAATCTGAACTTTAAAAATAACTCATAGTACTCCAGAGTTTGCGGATATTTATGTTCACTAGTCTAACATTATTTTATATTGTATTCTTTAGGCAATTATAAACGATATTGCTTCTAAAGTAACATAAAGATATAAAATTCAAGTTGCATGGATTTGTTTTAAAATTTAAATTGCCTAAAAAATATAATTTAAAATGACCTCTGGACTATGAAAAATAAATACCTCCAAGGTTCGGAGCACTAAAAGTTATTTTAATTTTGAGGTTCAGATTATTCTCATCTAATACCCCCATGGTTCAGATTATTTGCGTCTAATAACCCCTTTTTTTTAAAGGATTCTTAAAGCGTAGTAAAAAGATGCATGTAAATTAATGCATATCAACTTTTGCAAGAAGTGTAAACTCTTTTTCAAATAAGACTATATAGAAAAGACAAAATTTCGTATGAAACTTCAGAATTTACTAAAGGAGTCTTAAAATTTTTTACAAAACATAGAAGATAATATCATAGAAAATGTTACAAACATATTCTATGTATATAATATATGGATTCTATTAGGAGAAAAGCTGCAAATTTTACAATGACAAACATATGACAAATGCATTATGTGAGCACACTTGCCAATCACCACTATGGTTTTGAAATATAATAATAAGTTTGTATTGATGCCTCCTAAAATAGATAAATCATCATAAATCTTGATTCCAAATTAATGACAAGAATTCGTCCCAATTTCTTTTATGTTAAGCAAAATCATTTTGGATTAATAGTGATAAACGATTGTTTGTGTATATTAATAATAAATATATCAGAGTAAAACGGTGAATTTTGCTTGAGTGGGGATTACAAAAGACGTAAATGTAGATTACTCGATTTATACCGAATGTAAGATTGGTTTGACATGTATGGTGATGTATATTGTGTTTAGCAAATTATTTTTGGATGAATGGTTGATATGAATTGGTGGATTGGGCTGTTGAAACATCTCATGATAAAAAGCATTTCAGAGATCAGACTGAAATTATGGATAAAATTAGTCCCCACTACCTCTGTAGACTGTAACTATGCCAGCAATGGCTATTTTGGTGTCCAAAGTTGAGAAATTGGGGATGCAAATTTCCTACTTTTAAATCCATGATTATGAATTTGCACTGCCCCCAATAACTCAAATCGAAAAAAGTTGTAGAATACCTCGTGACAATTTTTCTGTTGGTCCAAAACTTTAGCACTAATTACTGTACATAATTTATCACCCACATAGTGACAAACAAAAGCTCCATAGCTTTAGCTGAAAAAATTTTTCGAAAACAGAAACTCAGCAAAAAGAAATTCCTTCCTCCCTTTTTTTTTCTTTTTTTTTTTTCCTTTTTTGAGAGCGGTGACAACTCCTCGGTGTCTTCCCTAGGCCTGGCCATGAAGAACGACAGCCAAGCGCTCTTCGCGGTGAAACCTCACCTGCTTCGCAATGAACGCCTCGATTGTTCGCCGGAACTCTTCATCGTCTTCCGGCAATTCTGTCGCCGCACCGCCTATATCGGCGAAATCTTTCCGGTAAATGTCCGTCTCCGATCGCCGGAGCCTCTCGTTGCGCTTGACCTCTTTCTTGCTCTCTGTCTTAAATTTCTCCGATTTGCTTCTCTGGTAACTCGATTTCACTTCAGAAATCTCCTCCTGATTATCAGCAGCAGCAGCAACCGCCTTCGGCTTCGTGATTTTCGTGTTCTCCTCGCATATAATCTCTTTGTCCTGGTACACAATCTCATCTCCTTCAATCTCCTGCGAAATCTTGCCGGGAGTATCAGATCCGAACTCTTCGTAGAGGTCGGAAACGGCATTGTTGACGGAGAACGAATCGCCGGAGGAGAACGTGCCGGATTTGGCCAAAAGAGTGACGACGATGGCGTTTCCGAGGAGGAAGATGGAGGCAGGGCTAACAATGAAGGCGGAGAATCTCCGGCAATACTCGCCGAAGATTCTGATGGCGAAAGGGAGGCGAGATGAGAGCCATGACAGAAACACCACCGCAACACAGAGCTCCACGAAGCGGAACACCTTCGCTACGCTCTGCAATCGCTGGCAGCATAGCCTCGTCATTGATGAATCCATGAAGAGAGAGAGAGAGAGAGAGAGAGAGAGAGAGAGAGAGAGTTTGGGAGGGAATGGGGAAATTGAAAGAGGATAAGAAGGGAGTGTTTGGGGGAAGAGAATATGGAAATGGAGGGGCTTGAAGCAGAGTTTAAACTTTAAAGCAGGGAGTGCTACACTGATAGCACCACATTAGGGAAAGGAGGAAGGGGGAAAATTTTTTTTTTACTCGGCAGAGCACTTTGCATCCAAATCCAAACAAAAAATGAGCCCTGAATCACGACAGCCCTCTTCTCCTTTTATAGACTTGTTCATTTCAAAAATTTTCAACCAAAACCCAAAAAAAAAAAAGGAAAAAGGGAGAAAGATGACTGAATTGGACCGGGTCTCGGAGTACGCTTATTAATAACCCCTTTTATGGAGCAGAAGCCCACAGAATGAGGCCATGTGGTCCATCGGGCGAAGTCGTTTTTTTCTTTTTTTTTTTTTTGGGGGGGGGGGGGATTGTGGTTATGATATGGTGGACTTGATAAACGAATGATTTGATTTTGAGACAGATTGGATTGAATTTGAAGTAAATTTATGATATTTCAATTTATACTGAATGAGGTAATATTCGGTTCTAATTGTGGCTGATTAGCTGATATTTGATCAAATAAATTTGTTATATAAAAAGAAATAATTTCTGTGCAGTTTTATCTGATTTATATAGGTAATATTTCTTTAATGTTTGGTACATCTGTAAGGAATTGAGATACTCTATTCCCATAGAAGTTTCTTTGGGTTGGAGCTTGGGGTGCCGTGGCATGGGCCTCGCCTTCCTCTTGTGACATTTCATACTATAAGTGGCTTTGTGGCTTGCTCTTTTTTTAGGTTTTAACAACAGCGAAAGATACTAAGTTATCCTAACTTGTTTCGTTATTCTAAGATTGGGCTGTGTAAATCCAATAACTAATAATCTTCAACTGTTTGATTAGGTCATTTGGTTTGAGCAACATGGAATCTATAAAATGGTTACTATTTGTTAGCATACATAAAAATAAAATATTCATTTATTTATGTTAATTTATGTGTCTAGAGGGTATCGGTTAAATCAATAATTTTGACAAAAATATAATGCCCTACTTTATAGTAACCGAAGAAAATATATACTCGTACATTTGTTCAATTTGTTTTTTTCTAGCTAGACTCCAATTTTCAATGAAGACAAATGAAGTTCAATTAGGGGTCTCTTCTTTTATTTTCGTTCATTTCCACTAATTCCCAGATTCTCATACTCCTTAATTTGTACTCCGTTTCATATCTCACTTCACAATTTTTACTTTTATAGTATAAGGAATATAGATTTTTCACTCCTCTCTACTTTCCATTTCAACTTTTCAACCAAAAAAAGGGCCTAATAATTATACTTAGAATTGAGGACACTATCACTCCATTTGAAGTTATAGATCTCAATCTACAAGATTAAAGATGAAAAACTTCTTCTTAATGTGTACCTAAGAAATTATGTAATATTGAAATAGCTCAAGATGTTTTATAACTCTACTAAATTTTTGATTTTCCCCAATAATTTAGCGCAATATTTTAACTCATTAGTAAAATTAATTACTTGACTACATAAAGAACCTCTTCAAAAAATATTTTAACCTTTATTTTATGCATTTAGGACTTAGCTGAGATTACTAGATAACAATATGATCTTTTTCCCCCAACACTGTATTGTGTCAATTTTCATGAACATATATCTAATATCATTCATTGTCTTCTGGGGGGAAAAAAAGAAAAAGAACAGAAAAAAGAGGGTAATATTTCACGTGAGGTGAGGAGGGGAGGGAGTAGACTTAGTAGAGGCAGTGAAGCGTCCGTAGACAGTACGGCGTATGGCATTGAAGGTACGCCGCGGTGCATTGGATTTCACCGTCTAGTTTCAATTTTTTCCTTTTTTTTTTCTATTTTTCATTTTTATTTTGATTTGTTTGACCCAGCTTCTGCAGTTGGTAGGCATGGTCCAGGCATTCGTTTAGTTGGCCTCCAGCCCCACAGGTTAGGTCCCTATTGGCCGTAAATGCGTTGTCGTTCATCCATTGGGGATTGGGATCTTTATTCGATTTTTGCGAGCATTTTTCTTCTTTTTTTTTTACTTTAGTGAAGGCCTTTTTTAAAAAAATAACCTTTTTGCTGCACCGAAAAAAGGGAAAAAAAAACTTTTTTCATGTACAAATTTTTCTTTAAAAAAGAAATACATGACATTTATTTGTACATGATATGAATAATTATTCATATAATTGATTGATTCTAAACGTTTTGACTATATGAGTATACAATTGATGCTAGCATGGATGCAATTTTTTAAATTATTTTTATGTCTTAATCTTAAGGATAATTTTAATATTATAATAGGTGCTATACATAATTAAGAGTTTAAATCCTACCATACATTATGCTCGAATTTTTTGCTCAACATCAATGCAAAGCGAAAAATCCAATATCATTTACTTTCTTTGATTTCTTGTACAACAATTTGTTTAGAAAGTGATAAAAAACTAAGTTTGACACACATAATATTTAGAACATACTTTTTTCAATTTATTATTTAAGTTCAGTTCAATTCAATGAAGGGGGAAAAAGTTCAATTTAATGAATTCAAAAAGAATAATTTTAATTCAGATAAATTCATTTTGAATATTTGAAGTAGAATTTAGTTAAAAAATCCAAATCTTAGTCCCCAAATAAAGCCTTAATTAAATCTTAATCTATCTCCTGCTTCAAATCATGCATATGTATTCTCATGGGCAAATAATATGATTTTGCATTTTGATGGTGTTTAGTAAATTCCCTTCCCATGGAGTTGAGATTGAGCATGATGATTAGCAAGTGGTGACAAAATTATAGTTAAAAAAGCAACAGTACGAGTAAAGATCATCAAGATGGCAGAGGCTTCTTCCGTCCCGTGGATGGACGACGCATGTTGATGTAACAGTATTGATGCAGTTGAATGCTCGACATGATTTTCATCAGAAGCAGCTGAGCTGAACCTGAGCTGATCTCCTCTTCGGTCTTCTCAACGTCCTATCATGCACCTACAAAAGGGATGCCCGCCCCCACCCTGTGTTTTTCCTTTCCCCTCCTTTTTTTGGGGTGGGGGGTAAGGTTTCGCAAAACTTAGATGTGGCTAGTTAGGATATGTTCCTTTTTTAGGTAAATTTTAGTAGATAAAAAGAGTGAAGTAGGTTGAAATAGGTTAAGATGAATTGAAATAGATTGAAGTGGATTGAATTTTTTTATGTGATAAATTAAACTTGATTAAAACAATGGAAGTGGGTTAAAGTAGGTTGAAGTGGATTGAAGTAGGTTGAGATTGATATTTTAGAATTGACCCACGAAAAGAACAGACCCTTAGATGTTATATTGTATAATTGGGTGGATAGAAGAATTGTATATCTAGAAGTTTAATTCAGTAAAATATTTACTTATTATATATTTAAATGAGCTAATTTCATAAGAAATTGCTCATTTTTTAGTGAACTATGCTATATGTTTCAGTGACTTATACTACATATTTCAGTGAATTAACCTCCCGAATGTATAGTCCTCCTATCATCAGATTATATAATGTAATAACACATGTGGAACTAGTTACAATTTGTAATTATTTAAGTGTACATTAATTGTATATGTATTTATGTATGAATATAAATATAAATATATATATCGCAAAGTTAGAAAAACTCAATTTTGATTGTGCCCAAATTCACATACCTAAATCAACCTTACCAACATTAGTTTCATTTTTAAGATATGATTTATTAATTGAGCCAGCTGACGATGGCTTAATTAGTTGAATCAAAAAATTGATACTCATTATCAGTCATTCAATGTGTATGTCCACTCCTTAACCCCCCCCCCCCCCAAAAAAAAATTGAAGACCTACACAGCTACGATATCATAGGTGATGCATGCAAGAAACGAATTAGAAATAACATTGAGGAACATAATGTAATTATCAAGTCACATGCATGGCATGCATGCTTAATGGTAATGGCAGAAGCCAGAAGTATCCTTTGCTTGATTTGCCTTGATAACCCTGAATGTCGTCTGACTAGACGACGATGCTTTTTATATTGATATTCTTATAATCAAATCATGTTCATGCATGCTCGCTCACTCCTACCTTATCAAATCACGAATCAAACAGAATTATATTGGGGTGTTTGGTAACAACAGTTTTTTAAGAAAAAATAGCTGTTTGGGAGCATTTTGGCTATTTTGACCAAGTCAAATAGCTAAAGGATGTTTGGTAAAGAGCTGTTTGCAATAGCTGTTTGGCTCCAAAAAACTCTTTTTAAAAAAGCTATTTCCATTAGTCTTTTGAGAAGAGCTTTTTGTAGAAATGACATAATTGTCCATAAGTTTGAAAAAATTACGCACATATCATTAAAAACTAATTCATAAATAAGGGCATAAATGAAATTTTACCAACATATTTTTTAGAAACAGCTAATTTTTACCAAACACTTTTTCTAAAAACAGCTAATTCAAACAGCTAATATAAATAGCTAATTCAAACAGCTAACAGCTAACAGCTAACATTGAGTAACACGTGGAGGAATAAAGGGAAGTACAAAAAGGGGGCCTCTCAATTAGGCCGCATTTTGGGGATGCTTTCGCCTTCTTATACGCCAATTTGTTTTGGTTTTCGCAGTTACATTACATGATATGCATGCAGTCTACTTCTACTAGCAATGGAGATATCACAAAGAGATCGAGACCGATGAGGAATCAGAATCAATGAGGGTTTGACAAATGAACGGATGAATTAAAGTTTGTCAAATCAATGTCCAAATAAAAGGCAAACATATGGTTGAAGGCTGAAGCTAGCTAGCAGTAGCAGCATACATGTGATGTTTTCATATCTATATTTAGACGGGGGATCTTGTTTATGAAAAAAGCAGGGAGGTGGTTGGAAGCTTTCAAAATTTTAACGAGAGCCATCTATGCCATGATAAAACATAAAAAATCTACTTGGAATTTATAAGTTGTCCAAAAAAAAAAGTATCTCTTCATATTTCAAGAAATCTACTACAAGAGTAAAGTGAATTGCGAGAGATATAACAATTTTATGTCTGAATTATACTTTAGAGAATTAAGCTCATCTTATTGTACTTTATATTTTATTAAGAAAAAAACGAAAAAAAAAATCTTATGAAATAGAATTTTAGAAAATGGAAGTAAAGTCACTCTTTACTCTCAAAGTCTCTCATCCACCAGTGTCACATATCACTCACAACATCTATTTTAAGATATCCAACTTGTCGAATAAAATAAATGACAACTGCCCCACGACACTCGACCATTCTCAATAAGCATATATGCTCAAAGAATATGGAGCATATAATCCACTTTCATAGACCCAAATTGATCGTTACCATCAACAATCCATTATGATCAGATGGACATTATTATTGGTCCATATAACATTATATTGCATTCACCTCGAATTTATTCCTTTGCATCAAATTAGAATATTGCTTCAATTATATATGACATAGGTATAGGGTTCTTATGATGCGTAAATCTAGGAGCTTTTTTCTTGGGCCCTTCCATTTTCAGGGGAATCCACGGCCCAACCTTTTGGCTCATTAAGCTGCCAAAATTGACTTCTTAACCAGAAGTGGGGGTATCTCATTGGATGTAGTTTTTGAACTCAGCATTAGCCATTAGGTCCCTATATATATCACATAAAATTTGATAGCTTGCAGCCTTCGTCACATCTATATGGGCCAATATGGCGACAATTAATTTGATTAAAATTTGTCCCTTTGCGGGGTATCGTAGTCTAAAGTGGCAGAAGAACTGACTTTCAAAACAAAGACCAGAGTTGAATGCTCCTTGTATTATGTACGTTTGTAAAATTTACCCATTTTGAAAAATCTTAATTAAACTATTTCAGGCATACAATCAATATATGGATGTTGATTTACTTAACTAGTTAAAATAAAGAAAGATTAGGGTTCATTCTCTTAAAATTTTGTGTGCGCGTAACATTTGCCTATTAGAAAGATCCTTAATTAAACTATTTCAGGCATAAACTCAATATATAGATGTCGATTTACTTAACTAGTTAAAATGTGTAAATATTCACATAATACATAGAATCAACCTTTTTTTTTATAAAAAAAAAGCTCCAAAAGCTCTTCATTTACTAGGGGTATACGAACTGTTTTAGAAGTATACATAATCTGTGTTGCAATTTTTAAAAACAGAAGCATTTGAAGGAGATAGGAAAAATACATGTTAGAATATATAATACAATTTGTTAGAATTTAGTAATCTGTTCAAGAATATGGCTTCTTAAAAATTGTATTCGTCATGTCAGTTAAATCCTGAAAGTATATTTGGCATAGGTGTGACAAACTAATTAATATCCATTTGGTGATGCTCTGTAACATTAGTAATATATTCTTTTGGTAATTGACGTGCACAAAAGGTTTTGCATATTTAAGCTATTAATGGATTCCATATATGTATGTGTCATTGTGTAAATGCCATGATTGTCCTTCTTGTTTAAATACTGTGGTTGCCTGAATCCATAAATATATCTATAGTAAGCTATATGGTTGAAAAATAATTAGGGGATATTTGGTAAGTAGCTTTTTAAGAGAGCTTTTTTGGATAAAAATTAGTTGTTTGACCTAATCCAAAAGCTGCTTTAGGTGTTTAGTAAAATAACATTTTGCAAGAGTTTTTCGGGTCCAAAAGGCTAATTTGATGAGCTTTTTGTGGCACAATTTTGTTAGAAATAACTAATTTCATCAAATCATTTTTCTATAGACAACTAATTCAAATAGCTAATTTAAACAACTAACAGCTAGTACATACAAGTAACAGTTAATAGTTAGCAACTGTTTACCAAACAGAGCCTAAATCTTCAATAAAAAACAATGAAATCTCCAAATCTCCCCTCATCTTCAAGTAATCCCCCACCTTTTAAAAAAAATAAAAATAAAAATTTGCATCACATATATTTGAATGTATACATTCGTGACTAGTGTGCAACTGGCGCTGCTACAGTCATAGAATATAGAGACCTAGATTTTCGTCTTGGGCTTTATTTACTTTTTAATATCCTAACCCGCTACTCTTACTTAGCTTGTTTTGGACTTCACCTACTCTTTCGGACTTGCTCAAGCCCATTGGTTTTCAAGCAGATCAGATGAATAATAGCATGATAATCTCTTTATTAATTTAAAGAATAGCATGTTATTCCCTTGCCAACCAGACCTAGACGCCTCGAGTGAAGGGAGGCTTAACTTCTGAGCCAAATTATTAAATATTTGAAGTGGACGCCAAAAAAATTCTGAAGGGCTTGCATTGAGTCCAACAAGATAGTGCCCAAAGAGCTGTCCAATTCAAGTTTCAAAGGCCCAACAAGAACCACATTATTTGGCCCAATGAGTCCAAATCACAACTTCGTGAAAAGTAACCCCATTGCTTATGACGAAGAGAACTTTACATTTTTATGCATTCCCAGAACTTAAATGTATGCCTAGAGATGCCAATGAAGCGAGTACGGAATAGATTTAGCCATACCCTCATTCACACCCATTTTCAAAATTAATACCCATACCTATATTCATACCCATTGGATATTGCAAAGTTATATCTGTATCCATACTCACTGAATATAACGGCTATGCGAGTTCTATTCAGGCACATATAGACAAAGAGAATTAAACCCATTTTATACCCATATTCGACAAGCCTCTCTACGGGTAGGAATGCCGGTAGAGGTAAGTTTGCCTACAATTTGATCTCCCCAGACCCCGCGCAAGCGAGTTTCACAATGGGAGGTGTTATTGTTGTTGTCATACCCATATTCGATATTAAATAGCCAATATGTCACATTAATCCCAAGTTTCTAACAACGTATCGTATCATGTCGAATAGAACTAAAAGTTTGCCAATCAAAACAATAAATTAACACTTAACAATTACAATTTCTAACAAAATGTCTCACCGAAGTTACCATACAACTCAAAACAACTAGTAAAGTATTCAAGTATAAGCACCAAATTAGAACTTTAAACAAACGGATACGGATTTTATGTGGATAGATATGAGACGGGTATTAATAAAATGGGCATTAATAAAACAGGTATGACAGGTATAGGGTGAGTACAACCTTGGATAGGACCTAAATCCATACCCATATCCATATCCATATCCATTTTAGCATACCCATCCCACATTTTTTTTTTCTATTTTCACCACCCATACCCATACCCATTGAGGCGGATTTCGTGAATTCTAGACGCGTACGGATTTTTTTGCCAGCCCTATGTATGCCCAGATTACTGAAAAGAATTGTTACCAGTGCCAGCAGCGTTATCAGTACCAGTAGTGTTTGCAGATATCATCGTTCATCGGCAAACCAGTAACGTACAACATAAAAAAGAAAGCCGAGGCCACAAATAGCAAAGCCTAGGAAGACAGAAAGTTGAACCCAAAAGTTGGAGTTGAATGCATCCAATACAAGCACGTCCCAAGTCAAGATCCACAGGAGAGAGAAGCACGAGCCTAATACAGCACCTACTACTACCTGGCTGATTGTATGGAGTTGTTGCGTCACTCGTAGCCACGACTGCCCCCAAAAAAAAAAAAGAAAAAAAAAAGATAACATTTAGCAGTTCGAGTTCATAGGCGTAGGAATCAGTGCAAGCCCATGCAAACTAGACATTACTCTTATGGCTTGTTTGGTACATATTAGCAAATGCATTTCATTCTCATTTTCCTGTCAAACTCCAAAACGTAGTCCGTGTGTACGAGCGAATTTTGACAAAAGGGAAAAAATCAAGGAGATCTAGGTTTCATGTTCTATATACCATTACCAGCTAATGTTATACATGCGTGTTTCATCAGCCTTCCAATTAATTTATTCATGCTAAATAAGACAGAGCTAATGGCTATCCAGAACCATGGAAAAGAGACTGCCCAAGTCGAAATGGATGATGCATAGATTTTCCTTCTGAAGCATGGGTACCCACAAAGAAAGTAAAAGTTGATAGTAGTTCTTACAAGATAAGAGCCAAATGCCAGAGAGAGTGCGGCAAAAATCAAGGTTACTTCATTCACACCCAGCCATTCAACCACTGCAGGGCAAAGTAATGGAAAATAATCAACGAATGGGGAACACAGAACAAAAATACATGAACTGAAAGCAAACTGCATCTAAACTTCAGCTAGATAAGAACTAGACAAACAATGAAATTAGAAAACACAATCATTTTTATCTCCACTTAAATCAACAATCCACACCAATCACACTTCTTAAATATTTAAATTCGAAAGAATTCAGCTCATACCTAGAGAGGGGACATTGGACAGGGGCCGGGGGGGGGGGGGTTTGTATGAATAAAGCTCAGGCAACAAGGAGATTTACTTTCCCATGAGAAGTTGTCCTTGACGTTTGCCACCGGTATGGAAACCACAAAAACAAATAACGACATGATGCTCTCCTCCCATCTAACAGGTTTTTGCTAAAGCTTTACAATATTCTCATAAATCAGAAATGATGGATCATACCCTAGTTACAGGAACATCTCAAATCAATTGTACTTGAATAAAAAATCTCTCAAAACTGCATTATGCTCGAGCTAGACAGACAACCCATTTTACGACATGCATGAGAAACAAGGTAAAGTTTCCACACAAATGGATACAAATACACAAATGCATTGGCACATGCATGAGACAGATAGAGAGAGAGTCAAAATTCAAGTATCTGACCAGGAGCATCTTTGTTTTCTAAGAAGCCTTTTGTACTGGAGAATAGTTATCCAAACTGTCTCCGAAATCGCCATTTTCTTAGCCAAGGATGAGACATGGAAGACACATTAGTAGAGGCGAACACAAGCTAGGTTCTACTAATACATAGCAACAGCACTAGCCTAGTATGGATCTACTTGAAGTATAATCTAATTAAGGAGGTCCAAATGTACAGTTCCTTAACCCTGACAAGAGAGGCTGTTTACAAGCTGTAAAAATACTTACAGCAAGATATGCCAGGCTCAGCAGGAATAATCCTGAAAAATGCTTGTATAAGGAAGTTACATAGATTAATCAAAATGCCATATGGCAAGATGAAGGTTGAAGAAAATTACTTGACAGAATAACGAACATGACACAGTAAAAGATGGACTGAGCATGGGACGAGGGCATGCCGGGGTCAGATCTCACGTGGGAATCAGGGCGCTCTTGATTGAGTATCCTTTTCAAAATAATCGAAAGTGCAGAATTCAGAACAGAACCCATGGCAGCCCATAAGGCTTCAGCATCATGTCTACATAGGAGAACTGCTGCAAATAGACCAGCCACAAGCCACTTGCTCTGTATTTAAGTAAATGAAGCAATGTCATATGTCATGGGATCAGGCGATCATAATCAATGGTTCCAAACATTCATTCAACAAGATCCAATGATTATCATCCACATAAACCATTACTATTTCGTACTTGAAGTTAATCAAGCCAATCTGAAGCTCTAATTAGGCAATCATAATACAGACAATGGATTTGCTAGACAGTTTCTTCTACACAAGACTCATTGATGGTTGCACATATTGAAAATCAAAAGGGATAAAATAGCAAAAGAAAGAGGGAAACACATTACACATTAGAATACATCCATGAGGGTCAGGAAGCATTCAACCCAGCTAACACTCCTAGCCAGAAGAGGATATATTTTCACAACCACTTGAGTCAAATTTCTACAAACATTTCGTGAAAGCCAGAACGGAAGAACAAATTAAGAAAACAACCCCCGACATTTACAGCGAGCTAGCACTGATATTGAGGATTTATCAAAGAATCAAACCCAGATAAGGGAAGCTCTAGATTAGCAAACATGATACCATGAAACAAAACAAGCCCCGCCAAGTAGAATAAGAGAGAGAATTAAGTTTTACCAGACGATTGAGAGTAGCTTCAAAGCCTGCAGAAGCAAAATCAGAGCGAATTTGGGCGGGCCCATCAACAAGAGCTTCCTGTTCAAGAACCCTAAATCTCTTTTCTTCACCATCCCCTGACCCTAAAGCCGAAAGTCTAGAGACCCTTTCAGCCATTAACCTTCCTTTTCTGGGATTTGCGCTAACCCCAGAAAGAAAATCACTGGAAGGTAACAATTTTCGGAATGAACATCGATGCCTGATGCAAAAAGAAAGGGTAAGAGAATTGGGAAATCTGAGGCGATGAAGTTTAGAGGGAAGACTTGACACTGGAAAATGGGTCAAGAGATTTGCCGCTGACATTTATGTTGCTAGGGACTCTGTCATCAACAAAATAGAAACATTAAAAGTAAAATTAAAAATATCATCATCAATGAAAAAGAACAAAAACCCATTTAAGATTGGCTTTGTTTTGAAGGATGCGTCGTGAGTTTAAGAGCAGATGACAGAAGGTATGAAGTTTGGACATGGTGGTGGTGGTTGGTTCAGGATCGTCCTAAAACTGGGTAAGCTCAAATCTCCCCATCCAGCAGGTCAGGCGGGCTCCACCACTCCATGCCCCTCCAATCAGGGATGGAAGTATTACTCGAAAATTTTGATTAAAATTTATCGCATTTATCACCGAATGGTGACGAAAATGAGTTTTAAGTCGGTATCGATATAATATAGGTATGATTGTATGGTATTGCATTGGAAAATACGTATGAGTATAGAAATGAATATGGATTCTTAAAATTCGTATCCAATTTTATATCCCGTTTACTAGAAAAAGGCGATCAAAATACAATAAAATCCACACATGAATGTTAGACATGAAACTCTAATTGTATAATGTTTATTTATATAGTAATGAAAAATTAATTTTTTTACAATTTTAACTTTTATGAGTTTATCCGGATATGACTTTAGTAACGCCGCTTAAAATTGCAAATCAAACATAACGTTCATTCAGATAAAGTTTGAGTACATGTGACACTTTATATACTCTATATATACTTGAATAAAAGCGACAAATCCGAAAAGCTTGATCGGTATGGATATGGGTATGAATATAAGCATCCAAAATTCGATGGATGTAGGTATGAATATGGGTATGAATTTTGAAAATAGGTATGAGTGTGGGGATGGCTTTGCCCACACCAAATCCACCCATGACCATCCCTATTTAAAACAATCTCCTTTTTTATAGAGGAAAAAATAAATTTTTTCTTCAAAATTTAACTATAAATTTAACATAAAACCTATTCAAAAAAGACATATGATGAACATCTAATAATTTTATTGCATAAAAATATATATATATATATATATATAATATACAAAACCCAATTTTATATATATATATATATATATATATATATATACACACACACACACACACACACACACACACACACACATATATATATTATATATATCTATATATATATATAGTATATATATAATGTATCCATACACACACACACACACACACACACATATATATATATCTATATATATATATATTATATATATATATATATATGTATGTATATATACATATATACATATAAATGTATATTTATATGTATATGTATATGCATATTTATATATGTATATAGATATACGTGTATATATATATACATATATACATATATGTGTGTGTATGTGTGTGTGTGTATATATATATTTACCGCTTGAAATATGTGGTTAACTTGGACGTGAGTAACTTCTTCAATCCATGTGCGGACGTCTTCAAGAATTGTAGATATTTTCCAAGGTATACTTATTTTACCTTGTAATACCTGGATCACTGTGTGGTTATCGCCTTCAATGCAGAGTCTGTTGAAGCCAGCCTGAGTAGCGACTTTGATTCCATCTCGCAGTGCTATTGCTTCGCAACAAGAATTGACTACTGCCCATAATTCGCTGCTCCTGTTTTGATAACTTTACCAGTCCAATCTCGTAGGATGTAACCTCTTGCTGCTGTTGAATTGATGAGAGATCCATCAAAATTAATTTTGATGAATCCTGGGGATGGAGGATGCCAACGAACAAGATAGAAGTTTTTAGAGGGTGAGGAAAAGGGTCACCTTTGAGAATGATCGTATGACATGCAAGTTCGGATTCTCCATTCGACGTATGCCTTTTTGGATCTGATTAGATATCTGACTAGATTGAAGATTTGTTTATCAAATACCACTACATTTCTCTCTTTCCAAATGCTCCAAACAAGGAATGAAAATTTTTGAAGCATTTTTGGGTTCCGGGAACTCCTTACCCTGTTTAGGGCATCACCCGTCTCCTGGCATCTTATAGGTCAATATTGAACCGAAAACCAGTGGCGGGTATCAACTATTTCCCAGACCTTTTTGGCTATCTGACATTGGCTTAATAGGTGCTCAATTGATTCAATTTCATTCAGGCAGTTTGGACAAACTGGATCTAAGTTAATACCCCTTCTAAGCAGGATGCTTCGAACAGGGATCGCCTTGTGACATATTTGCCATAAGAAGATTTTTATTTTTGGTATGGTATCTATCTGCCATATCCATTTAAGGGGTCATTTCGAAAAATCATTTATATCCTTATCATGCGCTATCCAAGTTATAGTTTTAGTACTGAATTTACCCGAGCTATCTAATCCCCAATAGAAGGCGTCTAGTTTATAATGTATTGGGATAGCAATTCCTTGAATTTTAGAGACGATTAGGTGGTTGTCCAAAATAGAATTGAGCTTTGTAAAATTTTAGGCCTATCTTGTTGAATAAATTCGGACACTTTAGCTTGTGGGCTAGTGATGGTTTCTTTACCCAACTCTATTATTTTGATAAGGTTTTTATTTTCTATCCGCTTGTCATACCAAAAGGAGATGCTCTCACCATTCCCGACTATCCAAATAATACCTTGCTTGAGTAATGCTCTATAGTTGAGTAGATTCTTCCAGATTGGTGAGTCTGTAGTTTTCCTTTTATAGGTTAAGAAGTCAGTAGTCTGTAAGTACTTTTCAGCCATGGCTTGGTCCCATAAGCTGGATGTATTAGCAAGCATCTTCCAGGCTAGCTTACAGTGGAACGTTTTATTAACGGCTTCTATTTTCCGTAGGCCTAGTCCACCTTTACTTTTTGGTAAACAAAGTTTATGCCATGCAATCAATGGAAGCCCTTTTTCTGTGTTAGTATGTTTCCAGAAGAATTCCCGACTGAGTTTATCCAACTATTGGCAAGTTGTCCTTGGCAGCTGTAAACATTGCATTGTATGCGCCGGTAATGATTCTAGATGCGATTGAATTAATAATGTTCTCCCTGCTTTGGATAGACAGTGTGCTTGCCAACCTTGAAGTTTCGAAGTAGCTTTATCAATGATCTCTGTAAAGGTAGATTTGGAAGGTCGGCCTTGGAAAAGAGGGCATCCAAGATATTTATCTAAAGATGCTCTTTGAGGAATGTTAAAAATGCTCGTAACTAATTGCTTCTGTTGGTTGGAGGCATTATGAGAGAACGTAAGGACAGACTTGTTGTAGTTAATTAATTGTCCTGAGACAGAGCAAAATTCATCCAAAAGCGTTTTCAAGGTCATACAGTTTCCGGCGTTAGTTTTACAAAACAGTAGATAGTCGTCAGCAAAGAACAGTCCAGGAATGATACTGGATCTAGGGCACATTTTAATACCTATTCCTGATTTATTTTTAGCTGCCACTTTTGATAGTCATAGGCTCAGCACTTCCATACATGTTATGAATATGTATGGAAAGAGAGGGTCTCCTTGACGAATGCCTCTGGTTGGTGTGAATAATCCATTAGGCTCATCATTGACAATAATAGAATAAGATACTGAGGAGATACACTCCTTGATCCATTTATTCCACGTGGGTTGGAAGCCTAATTCCTAGAAGCATTTCATAATGAAGTCCAATTTCATTCTGTTATAGGCTTTTTCTATGTCCAGCTTAATGGTTACCCAAGCAGATTTAGTCTTTAGATTTTTGAATTTATGTAAAATCTCATGAGATATGAGAATATTGTCATGGATAGATCTATCTAGGATGAAAGCACTTTGTAGTGGCGAAACTAGTTTGTCGAGCAGTGGTCTTAACCGATTAGCAAGAATCTTGGCAATGATATTGTAAAAAGCAGAGCAAAGACTGATAGGCTAAATTGGTTCGTTTGAGTAGGATTTTCAATTTTGAGAATGAGTGCTGTAAAGGTATGGTTCAGTTTTTTGAAGATCTTACCATTTTTAAAGAATTCACTGACACAATTGAATAAGTCTTTTTTAATACTGTGCCAGTAATTTTTGAAGAAGCCTACACCGAACCCATCAGGTCCTTGTGTTTTATTAAACTCGATGCTGAACAGAGCATCCCTAACTGCCTCCAGGTTAGGGAGTCTGACTAGTTCACTATTTTCTTGATCGGTAACTAAACAAGGTAATCCAAGGTCTGCTATGTGGCGTTGACTATGAAAACTTGATTTAATTTTTTATAAAAATCAACGGTAAATTTGTCCGCTATGGCCTTGTGCTCATCAATCCAAACACTACACTCATCACGGAACTTGATAGTGAGTTTCCTTTTCCTCGTATAGTTAGCTCTACATTGGAAGAATGTAGTATTCCTATCTCCATTGACCAACCATTCCTTTCTTCGCAGTTTATCCCAATATTTTTGGTTAAAAAGCATCATTTTTTCTCTTTGCTTGAGGAGTTGTAATAACCACGCGTTAAGTCAAAAGCTATCCAGATTTGCTATAAGTTTATCCTCGACATATTCAATTTTTTGTGTATTCTTGTTTAATTACTCATGAAAGTTGTCGAAGCGGGTTTTCGACCAATCTTTAACTTCATGTTTACTAACTTTGAGCTTCTTCACAAGATTGAACATATTTGTTCCTCCAAAATTTGATCTCCATGCTTTTGCTATAATAGTATCAACTTGGTGATATTTGCACCAAAAATTCTGAAAACGAAAGGGAAATACTTTGTGCCTTTGAATTATGACATTGGAAGTTACAATGATAGGTCTATGGTCTGAACATGTGAAGCTTCCATGTTCCTCTAAGGTGTTAGGATACATAGTTAACCAATCTCTTCTGGCTATAACTCTATCGAGTCTTTCGTATACTAGATGCATGTGTATTTTCTTTTTCCAGGTGAATATGCTACCTTTGACATGGATAGTTTCTACATCTATCTCTGAAATGAAGTTATTAAGCCTTTGAAATTTGCTAGTGGGGAGTGATTGCCCCCCTTTTTTTCATCAGGACTGCCCAATTCATTAAAGTCTCCTATTAAGCATCAAGGTACATCAAACACCGAATTAAGATGGGTGAGATATTCCCAGAACTGATCTTTCTCTTTAGATTGGGCTGGAGCATATATTCCTGATACAATTAAGTTCTGGCCTTTTCTAGGATCATGAACGAGCATATGGATTACCCTTGGTTCTTTTAAAAGGGGTGATGCGTGGATTTTACCGTTATTCCATAGTACCGCAATTCCCCCTTAGTGGTTAGTTGGTAAAACATAATCGTAATGCTCGAAACCCATTTGAGGGAATACTTTAAGAATATTTTTTTCATTCACCATTGTTTCTAACAAAAATATTATGTCTGCTTTGTAAGCTTTTGTTAGGAATTGTA